>JAWPHD010012285.1:0-76927 GCA_037043455.1 Cyrtodaria siliqua
CTCGTAGGCTGATCAGGAGTTTACAATGTCAGGCTGCTAATCAGTCATGTCTTCAAAACACCCCTTTGTCACATAAATGGAATGGTCTTAATTCAAAAAAATAACTCCATTATATATATGTAGCGGGTTAAGGGTTAACACATTTTATGCCCGATTCCATTCAAAATCTATGGTGAATTCAAAGTTTAGACCTGATCAACACAGACTAGTGCTACGCTGTTTTTTCTATTCTTTTGGAACATAACCCATACCATCATAATTGGGAACTTTAGCACGTTTTTTCATAAAATTGGGAAAAAAAACACAGTAAAACATTCATTTTATAAGTGTATTTTTAATACTATTTACAGTACACCAATGTCAACAGAGGAATTCAAAAGCATTTCGTATTCAATACTTGTCACACCTACACCCCTTATTATTATCATTTTTTTATTTATTTTTCTTCTTTAATTTGGGATTTTTTTTGCTCAAAATTGGGAAAAAAAATGTTTTGGCATTGGGAATATAGCCCAATAACGGCTATAAACAGCCCACCCCCCACCCAATATAGCCCAATAACGGCTATAAAAACAGCCCCCCCCCCCCCCCCACACCCAATATAGCCCAATAACGGCTATAAAAACAACCCCACAAGAAAACACTGCTAACATCATATTTGGATCAATATCACGTTTCATCTGATTTGAGATCTGAGATTATTCTTAAACAAAACCTGATGTACCCCCTTTAGACACCCTAACGCAGGTTGGTGACCTATACAAAGCCTGCTATCTCTACACCACTGTTTATAAATTCTGTCAAAACATTTTTTGTCTTAAAATACTTTTCAGAGTAAATACCAATTTAAATCTTCAACAGTTACAGAACAAAATATGTATTTGTAACCGGAGGCCCCGGGTTCAATCCTCCGTGGTGCCACTGAGTTCCGTCGGTGTGTTCTTGGGCAAGACACTTTACCTTAGCCTCGTCCGTCAGATGGGGACGTAAACCGGGCGGTCCCGTGTATCGGTCTATCTTCCGAGCACGTTAAAGAACCATAGGAATCTATTTGATAATAAGAGTAGGGCAGGTTCCCGGATTCCTATGTATCCTTCTCCTCTCTCTGGGGCGGCTCTAAATAACCTATACTGTGTTGATGAGCCGTTAAACAACATTCAATTCAATTCAATTGTTTAAAGTGTACACTATATATACACATCAAGCTGTATAAATAATAAAAGTAAAATAACTCACATGCTGGGAAACCCACATTCAGAATCATCTGAAATAAGACAAACATTATATTGACATCTGCACCATTTATACTGCACCACACACACAGTGTCTCTCATCAAGGGTTTACCACAAACAATTGCCTAATAAGCTTTAACATTGTAAAAGCAAACTGACTGCAACAGAAAGTGGAGACCACTTTATGGAATCAGTAGATACCCTAGCACGTAACAATTTTCCAATATTTTCTTTGATATTAGGACAGATTTCACAACATGTCTTCATTCATAAAAAAAGGTTATTTCACAGTTTAAATTCATTGATATTCTACCACATGGTCACCCATGATGATATAAACCACAGACACCCTGATCACTCAGAATCACCCACAGACTATCAGACCTTTATCAAAACCCCATAATTATTAACAACTAGATGGGTGTTCGGCAGAACATTTGTGTCGCCTGTCAGCGCTTTGTCAGTATAACAAGTTTTTTTGGACCCAGATAAATAACCTTGACAAACTGGCCTGCAAAGTTTCGTGAAGAAAAAAAAAATTGTATTTAACCCATATAACAACCTTCAGTGTGCCCTTGACCTTTATATTTTAGTATGGCCATGTTGATGTTGTCATGACAAGTGTATACTGAAAAATTAATGAAGAAATAAAAATAATTGAGAAAGTTATAGCCAACGGTAAGTTTTCGTGAAGAAAAAATGAGTATTTAACCCATATAATGACCTTCAGTGTGACCTTGACCTTTATAATTTAGTATGGTCATGTCGATGTTGTCATGAGTATATACTGAACATTTGATGCAATAAATATCAAGACATGAGAAAGTTATAGGCAACGTTAAGTTTCGTGAACAAAAAAATGAGTATTTAACCCATATAATGACCTTTAGTGTGACCTTGACCTTTATATTTTAGCATGGTCATGTCGGTGTTGTCATGATGAGTAAATATTGAAAGTTTGATGAAGAAATATCAAGAAATGAGGAAGTTATAGCCAACGTTAAGTTTTCGTGAAGGAGTATTTAACCCATATAATGACCTTCAGTGTGACCTTGACCTTCATATTTTAGTATGGTCATGTCGATGTTGTCATGAGTATATATTGAAAGTTTGATGAAAAAATATCAAAAAATGAGAAAGTTATAGCGAACGTTAAGTTTTTGTGACGGACTGACGGACGGACAACAAAGTGATCCCTATGTATCGCACTTTTCTTCAAAAAGGTGACACAAAAAGAAGGCTTTTAACAGGAATTTATACCTAGACTTAAGCCTGGCAAATCTCCTAAATCAATCGATTTCAATAGGATAGGAACCGAAATATAGAGAAATAATTTATGTTTCCAACAGTATGTAGATATAAACCACTGAGTATCATCACATGTCGAGAAATCCGCTGATTTTTACCAATTTTTTGATATTTAGAGTTTTGCCAAGCTGAAGTCTGAATGTCTATTAGAAGTCTTTATGTATGAGGTATTCTGTGGGCCAGATAATGGGTCTGATGCCGAGAGCTCCAGGAGCATATGTTGTAAACATAGTCTCGGCCAGCCAAGACCGTATCATGCATAAGTCTTTCTTGCAGACACGGTCTGGGCAGATTTGGCCAATTAAAGCGCCCACTAGCAATTAGCACAATTTCTTCGCACGTTTTTTCGCGTGTATAAAGTTGATGTTTTAATGACATCAAATTATAAAATAAACTTGACAACATCAAATGTTTAAGCATCAGTTACACTTTTTGATGTCACTTTCTGTTTATCACAAGATTAAAGGGACACATGGCAATCTTGAGTTTTATTCAAACATTAAAATTTGCTCCTCAGTTTACTTATCCTGCGTCATTTTGACTTTAAAACTACTTGCATATAATTAAATAAAAAAAATAGATTTCAACTTCCTTCACTATTTTACCAAATTTTTAAATATATTACTGGTGCAATATTATAAAAAGTTAGTAATATGCAAAAATAATTTGCTTTGAACTATTCTAACAATTAATATTAATGATTGAACAAATGCAAGTTAAGAGGAAAACTAACGGGACGCCCTGAGTTTTTAAAAAATCAAGATTGCCGTGTGTCCCTTCAGTACGGGAGCAGAGAAGTCATTTCACGTGCTTGAACCGCATAACTCAAACATAAATAATTGGTGTTGGAGGCAACGTAGTTCCCATTTTGCAAGCACGTGCAGATGCGCGGATTTTATAGTACTCTTTTTAGAAACACTAGTTTAAAGCTTATACTAGATGGCAAAGAAAACAAATCATATCAGAAGTCAGTTATTATGTCGGAGATTTATAAAACAATCGTGTTGACAGGTTTTATTGAGATATCATAGTCGGAAATCTCGGTACGAATGCGAAGATCGAAAAAAACTAGTTTTTGTTTTCTTCGAAATTGCCAATGTTTCAAAACGGGTACAAAAATTGTATATTCTTAAATATTGTTGAAATTGCCAGGAGTCGAAGATCATTACCTGATCTACCTTTTTTGAAAATTTCTTATTTTTTCGTGAATATACATTTTGCGTGCCCGTTTTGAAAGTTGGTACCTGCATTTCACTCTTTCAGAGGCTATTCAAAATGGCGGCGACACTGAAAAACACCCAGCCCAGGGCCAGTCAGCCGCACGCCAAAAACCCACTTCTCCCTATCATAATGTCACACAGTCACAGAAACTAAATATTGTGAATTGAATTGAACGGTTATAAATATCTAAGTAATGTGCTAAAAATAGCTCACACACATTCAAAGGTCAAATTATGCTGATGCGTGTATACACAGATAGATCGTATACGGCCCGATTGACCGATGGATTATTTGCACAGGAGTGGAATTAAAACAGTGTTACAATCACGATCGTATATAATTCCAAGTTTTGCATGAGTGCGTAATTTATAAACTACAAACAAATAGTTCTATGACAGTAGACAATGTAGAGAATTAAAATTGAAAAGTGGAACACACCAGCATGGCAGCAAATGCCTGAAATGGGTCATGGCATTGTCTGTGCTGTAGCCTATGTAAGTAAATACTTTTAATTTCTGTATGACAAGTGTTTAACGTTGAAACATGTAAAACGGTGGTGGTTCATATATATTAACTTAATTCTGATCATTTTTTAGAACACATGAGTGATGAATAATTGATGAAAAGTAAGCCTTGAAAATACTATTTGTTCATGAATGCCACCTGTGACTGTGTGTGACTTACATTTTGGACAGTATCATCTTCTGGAAAGCACCACTTTCAATTTCAGTTGTGTTTTAAGTAAAATATTATGGAAAGCTGACATTGATAGCATTGAGAAAGTTGGACAGAGTTATTAATATTAAAAACAAATGAAACAATATCATATATATATGACAGTTTTTGACTTGTTTTTTTCAGTTAGCTAGAGGCAGTGTGCAGTATTCCCACAGCCAGATTCAAGTCAAGTTTCCCAGTCTCACAGTATAACTACATCATGAGCCTTGTATAAGCCAGTGTGTAGGTAAGCGCAGCTAATTTATCAATGCATGTTCTTTGCAAAATATGTGGCATTGTGCACCAGTCTCAGACTTTTTAAACTAAAAATAAAAATGGTGTTTTACAGCACATCGACACATAAATAGGTCATATTGTGCTTAGTACGTATGTAAAATTAAACAAACAAACAAAATAAAAAAGGTCCTTGTATTACATCTAAAATATTAAACTTAACCAAGACCCTGACTTAACATAATGTGCTGGCATGGCCCAGCAATAGCACGGTGGACGTTTCGTCTGTTTTTTCGCGCAATACACCTTCCCTCAGCCTTGTTTGTTCCTCAGCCTCTTTTGTTGGATTGGGATTGAAACTGGGGAGTCTATCCTCCGAGCACGATAAACAACCATAGACTTATATACATTAGTAAGAGTAAGACAGGTTCTCGAATTCCTATATGATGTGGGGCGGCTCTAAATAAGGTATACCGGTAATGTGTTGATTTAGCAGAAAACGATTATTTTTAATTTATCGTACATGTAAAAAAAGTTCTATAATCACTATTCATTTACATATTTCAATTCTACAACTTGTAACCTATTTAAGTTGAAACAAAATATCATGTATGTCATTTTTATTTTCAGAGCCTGGAGTCCTGAGATGCTGGGAGTTATCTGAAAATAGTTAGTGAAGTCACAATATATATGGGAGGATTTTATTGAAACAAGTAGTCACATATAACTTTTTACAACATTAACAACAGAATCAGAAATACTTAAACGAACAAGAATAGTATAACACGATGGTGTACAATATATATATATTTTTTTATGAATCATGAATCAGCAATACCTCATACGGACAGTACTAGCATCAACTTCAAGAAAAATATGTCTAGTAAGAGGATCACCAGTTCAGCCAGCACAATATCATATCAACATGCATGTCTGACTGTTGACAGAGGTGGATCGATGGCGACATTAACTGGACAGTTCATTGGAGTGGCTCAAAATAAGGGCTAATACGAAAATATAAATGTGTTTCTGTTAATCTGACAGGCCGTGCCCAATTTCTTTATTGGATTAAAATGATGTTTTCTGAATTGTATTGGATTATATAAAAGTTTGTGGAATAACAGATGGTGTATATTACTGGTTCTACCCAGAAGACCGTCGGATGGGGACGTAAACCGGGCGGTCCCGTGTATCGGTCTATCCTCCGAGCACGTTAAAGAACCATAGGAATCTATTCGATAATAAGAGTAGGGCAGGTTCCCGGATTCCTATGTATCCTTCCCCTCTCTCTGGGGCGGCTCTAAATAACCTGTATTGTGTTGATGAGCCGTTAAACAACATTCAATTCAATTCAATTCTACCAAGAAGAAAAGTGGGTGGTCTTCCTCACCAAAAAAACAACAAACAGATACATGTATATATATAACCCCACATATGTTCAAAATGACTTGCACCATATAAACAATACAGGCTGAGAGGTGCACATATTAAAGGGTCATGCAGCAATCTTCTTTTTTTTAAACTCCAAAATGTTATAACTTATAATTTAAATATATGCAAGCGGGTGTAAAGTGAAAATAAATTATTGATTAATCAATCGAGGTGCACATTTTAATGCTTGATAAAAACTTGATAAATGCTGTGTGTCCCTTTAATAAATAAAAACAATTATTGTATGATGCAATTTAATTTGTTATGTAATACCCTTTATATTTGGGATGTTTTGATGTAAATATTTGAAATAAAATGTTTTAAATCCAATAAATAATTCATTTTGATATCTGACTTGTTACATATTTTTTACTTAGTCATGAAAGATAATATTTAAGGCCTTAATATGTACCTTAAATGTTTATTGTTTACCATTGAAAGGTGAGGCGGCATATGGTGTTAGTTATCTGTGCGTCTATATCCTTCCACAGTTTTTAACCAATCTTTTCGAAACTTTACATGATCTTTATCTATGATGTCTAGAGGAGCATATCGATTTTGCATCAAAATAAAATTTATTTATGAATATATATTCTTGCATAGTACAATTTTCCACGGATTGTTTTCAGTGCGTTCATTCAAGTCATATGGACATATTGAGTTATGGAGATGTTCGGTTGCCTTTTTATATTTGTATACATTCTCATCTTCACCTCTCACCGCTGCGGGTTCAATTCCCACTGGGAGCTCAACTTGTAGGTGAGAAAGTGTCGATTCTTACAGATAGCAGTAAGTACACAGTACTGGTTCTACCCAGGAAATATGGCCTAAAATGTGCTATAATGACATAAAACACAATTCAACTTTAAAAATATAAAGTAAAAAAAATGGCCTTCTTTATTTTCCTTCGATGCTATCAGTATAAGTATTACGACAGTGTTTCTGTCTGATAAAAAATTCATCTTAGGTTTCAACAGACAAATGGTCTATATTTAAACTAATACAAGTAAGATGGGGCCCTCAAACCCTTTTATGTGTGGGTGATATATTCCACGGTTGATTCATGATACTAGCATGGGACAGCTATATTACATATGACAGTGCTGAGTGCAGTTGCGGATGAATTGAATTGAATATTTAACGGCTCATCAACACAGTACAGGTTATTTAGAGCCGCCTCAGAGAGAGGGGAAGGATACATAGGAATCCGGGAACCGTGCACTACTCTTATTATCGAACAGATTCCTATGGTTCTTTAACATGCTCGGATGATAGACCTATACGCGGGACCACCCTGTTTACGTCCCCATCCGACGGATGAGGCTAAGGGAATGTGTCTTGCCCAAGAACACACCATCAAAACTCAGTGGCACCACCTCCGGTTACAAATCCGCTGCGCCAAGTTGTGGATGACAATTAGACACTGGACAGTCTAGTCAAAAACACAGCAACAAATATATTATCTGAATATGTTTAAGAATGTACTGTATGCTTGGAAGAGCTTTCAAAAACCGACTAGCTTTTATGATTTTAGTTGGGGTGGGATGGGGATGGGGCGCATCCTTTTAAATCTCAGTTCAGATGCCCTCCCCCTCCTTCTCTCCATCCCAACTCCCATCTTGAACAGTAGCGATTGTTACGTAAACTTTCCACATATGAGAGGGTGCCCAATACTACCCGCTCCATCGAATACGCGCCTGCAGTTCTTGCGAGGTCAGTCGAGTCAAAATTACAGTTAAATCAAACAATTCGTATTTTCGTGTACTTTTGATAAAGAAATAACATGCTTTTCGTGATATGCAGCAAAATTCATGTAATGTGTGAGCTAAAACAACAATTCAAGTATCTCCTCGTACTTTATTTAACAAAAAACACACGGTTGTTGTCATTTTAATCGTATTCTAAAAATGGCATCTTTTAGAGTTATCGCCCCTCGCTTCGACATTTTACAAGGCGGGTCTGCATTTATCACGCAGTAGAGCTTCTAAAAAAAAAGTCGGTACAGACGAAAATCACGAAACCTAAAGGGGAAATGAAATTTCATGATCAAAAATTGTCACAATTTTCCAAATTATGCGTTTTAAAAAATTCAAAATGGCGAATTTTTTTTTTTTTGACGTTGCCGAAAGTTGACGTACTACTTTTCGTTGTCAAGCATGGTGGCGATATTGGAATGATGTAGGAAAATATCAAGGCTGCTCCCGTACTGCTTTAAAGGAAGAAATTATCATAAAAAGTCTCATAGAATCTCTCACAATCTATTTTCCCCAGGCCGGTGTTTTGGATACGCATAGCATAGCCTTTGCGAAGAAATCAGAAGCGGGCTGGGTGACCTAAGTTAAATGCTTTTTAACGGCTCATCAACACATAGGTTACTTAGAGACGCCATTTAGAGAGGGGAAGGATACATACATACAGTAATCCGAGAACCTGCCCTTCTCTTACTAATGATTCATAAGGTTCTTAGCATGCTCGGATGATAATCCAATACATGGGACTGTCCGTTTAACTTCCCCTTCCAACAGACGAGGCTAAGGTAACATTTCTTGCCCAAGAACACACCGACGAAACTTAGGGATACCGGTGAGGCTTGAACCAGAGTGATCACATTTAGGTGAATAAATGCACTTACATACATTGATATAAAATGTATTTATAAATAATTAGTATTAAACAAGAGGTCAATGAAAATCCATCAAGTAGTTTCATAGGAGTAGTCGCTACAAGTTTTCATTATATAACTCTATGTAAACAAAGATGGCCACTGGCAGCCATGTTTAATGTCAAATCAAAATAATTTTTGACAAGGACCAACATCATGTCATACTGATCATTTTAGAAAAAGTCCCATATCAATATCACTTATAGTTTTCAGGAAGTAGTCGCCATAATCTTGTTTTTTGAAAATCTATTTTTAGCCGTGGTGGCCATCTTGAATTTCCGGCCGACCTGAAATTTTGCTAGGATCAATTAGACATCAAGAGCAACATTCGTGTGAAGTTTCATGAAAATCCGTCAAGTAGTTTCAGAGGAGTAGTCGCTACAAGTTTTCATTATATAACTCTATGTAAACAAAGACGGCCGCTGGCAGCCATGTTTAACGTCGAATCAAAACTATTTTCGACAAGGACCAACATCATGTCATGCTGATCATTTTAGAAAAAGTCCCATATCAATATCACTTATAGTTTTCGAGAAGTACTCGCTACAAACTTGTTTTTTAAAAATCTATTTTTAGATTTGGCGGCCATCATGGACTTCACATCAACATGAATTTTTGCTAGGATCAACTAGACTTCATGGGCAACATTTCTGTAAAGTTTCATGAAAATCTATTCAGCAGTTTCAGAGGAGTAGTCGCTACAAAAAAAAGTTGACGGACGGACAGACGGACGCCGCACCACGGCATAAGCTCTGCTGATCTCTGATCAGTAGAGCTAAAAACAAAAGCTGTCGGAGAACAGCGCAGCTCGACTATTCTATTTTTCAGAGAATAATAAACTATATATCCAGTATATACCATCAGAAAACAAGGCTAAAAGAATGTGTCGGTGGGGTTGGGTGCCTGGACGGGTATATAAACTCAATGACCTTGAAGCTCTATTGATAGATTTTTTGATAGCTAGATCAGCATTCCTGTGAAGTTTCATGAAAATCCATCAAGTAGTTTCATAGGAGTAGTCGCTACAAGTTTTCATTATATAACTCTATGTAAACAAAGATGGCCACTGGCGGCCATGTTTAATGTCAAATCAAAATCATTTTTGACAAGGACCAACATCATGTCATACTGATCATTTTAGAAAAAGTCCCATATCAATATCACTTATAGTTTTCGAGAAGTACTCGCTACAAACTTGTTTTTTAAAAATCTATTTTTAGATTTGGCGGCCATCATGGACTTCACATCAACATGAATTTTTGCTAGGATCAACTAGACTTCATGGGCAACATTTCTGTAAAGTTTCATGAAAATCTATTCAGTAGTTTCAGAGGAGTAGTCGCTACAAAAAAAAGTTGACGGACGGACAGACGGACGCCGCACCACGGCATAAGCTCTGCTGATCTCTGATCAGTAGAGCTAAAAACAAAAGCTGTCGGAGAACAGCGCAGCTCGACTATTCTATTTTTCAGAGAATAATAAACTATATATCCAGTATATACCATCAGAAAACAAGGCTAAAAGAATGTGTCGGTGGGGTTGGGTGCCTGGACGGGTATATAAACTCAATGACCTTGAAGCTCTATTGATAGATTTTTTGATAGCTAGATCAGCATTCATGTGAAGTTTCATGAAAATCCATCAAGTAGTTTCATAGGAGTAGTCGCTACAAGTTTTCATTATATAACTCTATGTAAACAAAGATGGCCACTGGCGGCCATGTTTAATGTCAAATCAAAATCATTTTTGACAAGGACCAACATCATGTCATACTGATCATTTTAGAAAAAGTCCCATATCAATATCACTTATAGTTTTCAGGAAGTAGTCGCCATAATCTTGTTTTTTGAAAATCTATTTTTAGCTGTGGCGGCCATCTTGAATTTCCGACCAACCTGAAATGTTGCTAGGATCATTTAGACATCAAGAGCAACATTCCTGTGAAGTTTCATAGAAATCCGTTGAGTAGTTTCAGAGAAGTAGTCGCTACAAGTTTTTACTAAATAACTCTATGTAAACAAAGATGGCCGCTGGCAGCCATGTTTAACGTCGAATCAAAACTATTTTCGACAAGGACCAACATCATGTCATGCTGATCATTTTAGAAAAAGTTCCATATCAATATCACTTATAATTTTCAAGAAGTACTCGCTACAAACTTGTTTTTTAACAAGAGGTCAATGACCTTGAAGCTCTACTGATTGATTTTGATTTCAGGAAGTAGTCGCTACAAACTGGTTTTTTGAAAATCTATTTTTAGCCGTGGTGGCCATCTTGAATTTCAAGCCGACCTGAAATTTTGCTAGGATCAATTAGACATCAAGAGCAACATTCCTGTGTAGTTTTATGAAAATCCGTCAAGTAGTTTCAGAGGAGTAGTCGCTACAAGTTTTCATTATATAACTCAATGTAAACAAACATGGCCACTGGCAGCCATGTTTAACGTCGAATCAAAATAATGTTCGACTTGAATAACCATCATGTTGATGCAATATATTCAACAGGCAATTTTATTTATACTTTTCTTATAATTAATATTAATGATTGAACAAATGCAATTGATGTCGAAAAACTAACGGGACGCCGTGAGCTTTTAAACAAGAGGTCAATGACGTTGAAGCTCTACTGGCAGTTTCTGAAAGCTAGATCAGCATTCCTGTGAAGTTTCATGAAAATCTGTCAAGTAGTTTCGGAGTAGTCGTTACAAGTTTTTATATATAACTCTATGTAAACAAAGCATGGCCACTGGCAGCCATGTTTAACGTCGAATCAAAAATAATGTTCGACTTGAATAACCATCATGTCATGCTGATCATTTTAGAAAAAGTCCCATATCAATATCACTTATAGTTTTCAAGAAGTAGTCGCTACAAACTTGTATTTTGAAAATCTATTTTTAGCCATGGCGGCCATCTTGAATTTCCGGCCGACCTGAAATTTTGCTAGGATCAATTAGACATCAAGAGCAACATTTCTGTGAAGTTTCATGAAAATCCGTCAAGTAGTTTCAGAGGAGTAGTCGCTACAAGTTTTCATTATATAACTCTATGTAAACAAAGATGGCCACTGGCAGCCATGTTAAATGTCGAATCAAAATAATGTTCGACTCGGATAACCATCATGTCATGCTATTCATTTTAGAAAAAGTCCCATATCAATATCACTTATAGTTTTCAAGAAGTAGTCGCTACAAACTTATTTTTTAAAAAATTATTTTTAACTGTGGCAGCCATCTTGAATTTCTGGCCGATCTGAAATTTTGCTAGGATCAATTAGACATTAAGAGCAACATTCCTGTAAAGTTTCATGAAAATCCGCCAAATAGTTTCAGAGGAGTAGTCGCTACAAGTTTTTACTATATAACTCTATGTAAACAAAGATGGCCGCTGGCAGCCACGTTTAACGTTGAATAAAAACGATTTTTGATAAGGACCAACATCATGTCATGCTGATCATTTTAGAAAAAGTCCCATATCAATATCACTTATAGTTTTCAAGAAGTAGTCGCTACAAACTTGTATTTTGAAAATTTATTTTTAGCCGTGGCGGCCATCTTGATTTTCCGGCCGACCTGAAATTTTGCTAGGATCATTTAGACATCAAGAGCAACATTCCTGTGAAGTTTCATGAAAATCCGTCAAGTAGTTTCAGAGAAGTAGTCGCTACAAGTTTTCAATATATAACTCTATGTAAACAAAGATGGCCGCTGGCAGCCATGTTTAACGTCAAATCAAAACGATTTTCGACAAGGACCAACATCATGTCATGCTGATCATTTTAGAAAAAGTCCCATATCAATATCACTTATAGTTTTCAAGAAGTAGTCGCTACAAACTTGAATTTAAAAAATCTATTTTTAGCTTTGGCGGCCATCTTGGATTTCACATCAACATAAATTTTTGCTAGGATCAACTAGACTTCATGGGCAACATTTCTGTAAAGTTTTATGAATATCCATCCAGTAGTTTCAGAGGAGTAGTCGCTACAAATAAAAGTTAACGGACGGACAGACGGACAGACGGACGGACGGACGGACAGACGGACGGACGGACGACGGACGCCGCACCACGGCATAAGCTCTGCTGATCTCTGATCAGTAGAGCTAAAAATCTATTTTTAGATTTGGCGGCCATCTTGGACTTCACATCAACATTAAATTTTTGCTAGGATCAACAAGAGTTCATGGGCAACATTTCTGTAAAGTTTCATAAAAATCTATTCAGTAGTTTCAGAGGAGTAGTCGCTACAAAAAAAAAGTTGACGGACGGACAGACGGACGACGGACGCCGCACCACGGCATAAGCTCTGCTGATCTCTGATCAGTAGAGCTAAAAACAAAAGCTGTCGGAGAACAGCGCAGCTCGACTATTCTATTTTTCAGAGAATAATAAACTATATATCCAGTATATACCATCAGAAAACAAGGCTAAAAGAATGTGTCGGTGGGGTTGGGGGCCTGGACGGGTATATAAACTCAGGCCGATATAAAATTATTGTTAGAATCTCATACAAATTATGGTAATATTTGGGGCAGGGTGTGAAATTTTAAAAGTTTTAATCCAAAATTGCTGTCATTTTAAAGAAATTTGTGGTCGAAAGGCAACTCGGGGAGGGAGGTAATGAGAATCTAGCAATTTTTAATGTGGCCTCATTTCAGTTTTTGTGTCGCCTTTTCGAAGAAAAATTGATACACAGGGATCACTTTGTCATCTGTCCGTCCGTCCGTCAGTCAGTCTGTCACGAAAACTTTACATTGGCTATAACTTTCTCATTTCTTGATATTTCTTCATGAAACTTTCCATATATACCCATCATGACAACATGGGCATGACCATACTAAAAGGTCAAGGTCACACTGAAGGTCATTATATGGGTTAAATACTCATTTTTTTCTTCACGAAAACTTAACGTTGGCTATAACTTTCTCATTTCTTGATATTTCTTCATCAAACTTTCAATATATACACATCATGACAACACCGACATGACCATACTAAAATATAACGGTCAAGGTCACACTGAAGGTCATTATATGGGTTAAATACTCATTTTTTTCTTCACGAAAACTTACTCAGGCCAGTTTGTCATTTGAGGCCATTAATCTGGGTCCAAAAATAAACTTGTATATATACTGACAAAGCGCTGACAGACGACAAACGTGTTCCGTGGAACACCCATCTAGTATTTTATTGATATTTCATCTGTGTATCTAAATTTAATCTAAATGTAAATGATTGCGTTCAAATTAAAATTTTAATATCCAAATAATGAAAGAATAAAATGAAAACAATTCCCCTGTCCTTAATGTGAGGGGAGCCCATAAACCAATGGAGGCATGGCGAGGGGGGTGTCATTGATATAGGTGTAGATTTGATCAAAGGACTGAAGGTCCTGAGAGTCGCCAAGATTGAACAGTGTCTGTCTTCTTGGTGAGGTTAAAGGTTATGTTAAATTTTACAGGTGTGGCGTATTAAAATGAAATGTTGCTACTTAGAACATGAGATTTTTATTGTACTGGAGTAAGCAAGCTGATGCAAAGGACAGTACTAGCACTTTTGCCAAACAATAATAATCAGAGCCGACTTGGTGAAACTTGAGCGAAAATTGGAACCAAATTTTTTTATCAGGTTTTATTAGACTATCAGGGCCTCCTCTGGCTATATTTTTCTTCTTGTCACCACTTTCTACAAGTTAAAGAATTAGGAGCCTAGACTAGAACGCATTTAAAAGTAGGATTCCAGGAACTCCTTACACCTTAAATAATGAATAGAAATATACTTTATATCTGTATCTATACCACCAACATGTATTTGTAAAGACAGAACTGTTTTTCTTATTTGATTATGTAAAAAAATAAATAAAAAATATCCGAAATTATGTACCATCCGAACTACTATGACACCGCTCTTTTACTGCCCGAAAACTTAACAAACATTCAATCGAGCTCCGTGCATCGGGCTATCCTACTTTTCGAGCACTGTATGTTCCAATAGATTTCCTGTTGATACACTGTGAGATAATTATTTTTTATTGAATTCCAGCAAGGAAATAAACAATACATGGGTAAATTAAATGAATTAATATTATAGAGATGTTCGACATCCGGGTAACTACGCTATTGAAACTTTCCATTCATAAAATATTTATGCTAGTATTATTGCGCATAGTATTTCAGTACATTTTCAAGAAAGACATGTATATACTGAATTCAATGACAATTATTCACAATCAGTAGTTATATTATTCGGTATATATAACGTTCATGTTAGTCACCTTATGAAATTAAGTTATACTTGAGGCAGTTAAAGGAACTACATTCTCGAAGTGCATTCTCGAAGTGCGTAAAGCTCCTCGTCCGAAAATTGGTGTATTAATGCGCATAATATTTTGGTAAATCTAGAACAAGAGGCCCAAGAGGGCCTGTAGATGCTCTACTTGTATGATGTGATTCAAAAACATAAACATGATAGAGGCCAACCCAAGAAACATGTTTCCTATATATAACTCTATGTAAACTTTGGGTTATCGTGGCGGCCATTTTGAATAATTTTGATTATTTGACGATAATGAAAAACACAAACTTGATAGAGGCTAACCCAAGGAACATGTATATGATATTTCACAAGAATGGAATAAGTGGTTTAGGAGATGTCGTTTGAAATTTCCCTACATTTTACCTAGTTTTAGCCATGGCGGCCATCTTGGATGACTGGCGGCGTGAAAAACAAAAATCTGAGAGGGACTATCCTAAATATCATTGTGCTTAAGTTTCATCAAAATCCTTCAAGCGGTTTCAGAGAAAATGTAATTTTTAACCTTTTCCTACATACCTCTATGTAAATTTTGGGTCGCCGTGGTGGCCATTTTGATTATTCAACGATAACGGAAAACACAAACTTAATAGAGGCCAACCCAAAGAACATGTATATGATATTTCAGTAGAATGGAATCAGTGGTTTCGTGGGAGATGTCGTTTGAAATTAACTTAAATTTGACCTAGTTTTAGCCATGGCGGCCATCTTGGATGACTGGCGGCCGCGAAAAACACAAATCTGAGAGGGACTATCCCAAATATCATTGTGATTAAGTTTCATCAAAATCCTTCAAGCGGTTTTAGGGAAGATGTAATTTTTAACCTTTTCCTATATAACTCTATGTAAACTTTGAGTCGCCGTGGCGACCATTTTGATTATTCGACGATAACGAAAAACACAAACTTGATAGAGGCCAACCCAAGGAACATGTATATGATATTTCAGTAGAATGGAATAAGTGGTTTCGGAGAAGAATTCGTTTGAAATTTCCTTAAATTTGACCTACGTTTAGCCATTGCGGCCATCTTGGATGACTGGCGGCCGCAAAAAACACAAATCTGAGAGGGCCCTCCCAAGTAACATTGTGATGAAGTTTCATCAAAATCCTTCAAGCGGTTTCAGAGGAGATATCGATTTTATAAAATTGCTAACAGACGGACTGACGGACGGACGACGGACGAAAAGTGATCGCATAAGCCCTCCTGGCCTTTGGCCAGTAGAGCTAAAAAAGCCACGTTTATACTGTATACAATTAAAATTATTTCATTATTTCACAATCAGTGGTTATATTACTCGGTATACATAAAGTTCATGTCAGTCACCTTATCAAATTAAGTTGTATTTGAGGCAGTTAAAGGGGACTACATTGCCAAAACCGGTAAAGCTCCTCAACCAAAAAGTCCATTCTGAAAACTATGATGTCATAGTTCCATATGACCATATATGGTATATTGATAAATATCATTTAAAGCAAAGCAAATGACTGCAAATGAATGCAAACTCCTTAACTGGTCATATAAAGCATTATTGCCATTAATTATACATATTCTTCATACAGTTACTTTAATTTTTTCCCCTATAAATTAGCAAATTTGCATATTTATCAATATTCCATATATGGTCATTTAGAACAGTGATATCATAGCTCTAAAAATGGCGGCTTCCATATCCGTTTCAACAGAACCTTCAAATGATCATAACTTCTTTGTTTATTATCCAGGGGCGTCCGTGGCCGAGTGGTTAGAGTCTCTGACTTGCAATCACTTGCCCCTCACCGCTGTAGGTTCGATCCCTCAGGGGCCTAGGAATCTTTATGTGAGGAAGCTATCCAGCTGGCTTGCGGAACGTCAGTGGTTCTACCCACGTGCCTGCCCATGCACGGAAATTGTCCGGAGGGACACCTGGGGTCTTCCTCCACCAGTGGAAGCTGGAAAGTTGCCATATGACCTTAGCTGTTGGTGCGACTATAAAATCCAATTCAATTCCAATTCAATTGTTTATTATCCGATTTTGATAATTCTTTCACCATTTTCCAAGTTTCTCAGAACTCTCAATAATAAAGATTGTTTGGCTGTGTCGCTATATTCCCTTTAACCTGCCCTTAAGATAATGTTATAAGGAAGCTCATGGCCAAAATTGGTTGTGCTAGGATAAGAAATGTAAGAGATATAAACTTGTAAACACAGCTTACACGCAAAATTTGATGCGAAATGAGACACATTTTAAGGGCTGTCAGAATTTGGGTTCCATGGGAGCACATGGGTTACAGGAACCAAAATTACTTATGCAGCCCTTAAGATAATGCTATAAGAAAACCCATGGCATAGACTTGTAAACACAGCTTACACATAAACCTTGATGTTGTATGCGACGCCAACGCCGACGTGATTACATAAGCTCTCTTATTCTTCGAATATTCGAGCTAAAAAGTATATATATATATTTAGTATGTAGAGTATACCTCCGTTGTTCCCGCTATCAACTTGGCACTATAGGGTTCCAGTAGGGGTGTCTTTGAACTCACTTTTCTCTGAAAAACACAGATGTTAACAATATAGATGTAAAACGTATAAACTGTATGCTTATTTTTCATTTGCAGTGCTTTTCTTTGCTTTAAAAGACATTTTGTCAATATGCCATATATGCCATATATGCCATATACACTTTATCATGGTAAAAAGGCGCGATGACGTCATCATTCAAAGATGACCGCCTCCATTTATGTTTCCTTGCAAATTTTCAATAAGTCATATCTCCTTTATTTTTCAAGGCATTTTGATAATTCTTTGAGCTTTTTTCAAGTTTTTCAGAGCCCTTTAAAACAAACCTTGTTTGAAAATAGTACATCAACCCCTTTAAACGTTTTTATGATACAGACTTGCTAAACATGAACTAAAAATAGAAAAAGATTATACAGCAATTCATCGAAAAATAAAAATATTAAAACGAAATCACGAAACTGTTAATATTCGAGTGATCTTTCTTCTTCTGTCCAACGTGACAAATTTACGTGACCACTCAATGTCAATATGAAAGCTGTAATGCGATTGGTTCAAATCATGTTATCAACCAATGAAATGCGCACTTTCAACTTACTTTAATGAAGGGAGATTTTCAACAAATACAGCTTCAATAATTTACACGCAATAAGTTGAATTTTAGTTTGAAAATTTGACTGTCCCGAGATTTTTTTAGACTAGCCAGACGGGCAACCATTTTTGAAAGACAGACTAGCCCGGATTCAGATTGGACTAGCCCCGGGTCGTTTCTAAAGGGTTGTTTCTAAATGGCAAAGTTTTATCTTTATATATTTACATTAATTTTTAATTAACCCTTCATTTCATCATCTTTCATCAGTTTTTGCGCACAATATGACCTATTTATGTGTCGACGTGCCGTAAAACACCATTCATTCATTCTAAATGGCAAAGCATTTGCTTCCCAATAGCTAAGCATACAGTACAGCTCACGCGAAACCCACACTTTACTCTTTCACGCCGAGTGAGGAATTCAGAAATCGCGTAATTTCGCGGAGTTTGGACGATAAAACTACGCCGAGTAGAAATCAATTACGTGACGAACGACTAGCGTAACTTCGCCGAGATACTCCGCGTAGACAAACTCGGCATTCGCCGAGTCGCCAATTATACAGGTAAATGACCTTTTTAGCGGCCTTGAACGAACGACTAGCGTAACTTCGCGGCGATACTCCGCGTAGACGAACTCGGCATTCGCCGAGTCGTCAATTATTCAGGTAAATGACCTTTTTATCGGACTTGAAAATGTTTACGTCTGAAACAATGATGAACGGCATTCGTACAGGTAATGTACATCTGCATAGATCTACGTGTTTTATTTTTATGTTTGTTTTAAATGTACACTGTGCGTGAAAGTAATAAAGTTACCTTATAGTTGACGTTTGTGCTGCTGTACTCTCAAATGCAATTAAACACAACTGTCATGAGGACGAAATAAATATTTAGTTTTAATCTGTAACGGCAACCAATGCTAGCTTCTAAACACAAAACTTAAATACACACTCTATTTCTTAGCACACGTTGTCTTACACGTTGTCAAGCGCGTTGCCATGGTCAGGACTCTGAATCAGGCGTTTTCATGTGTATTGAGCAGAGTTACGATAGTGTAAACATGTACTTTACACGTACATGTCGCAGTAACCAGGTTAGATCACGCTTCCATAACACTAGTATAGATAATTAGGGACGTATCGTGGTATCGTGGTATTCTCTTGGATAAATAAAATATGTTATGTAATATGTATACTGAGTAAAGTACAGTATATACATGTATTTAAATACATATTTCGTTTGCGTGCCTGATTGCCTTAGATGTTTTGTGGTATGAACCTACGTAAGTGGATTTTAAGACCAACTTTATAAAAATTATTTGCTGATTTTGTCAAATACGAGGTTTGATCAACAAAAAAAGTTGATACTGGCCTTATAATTCCTTAATTACAAGTTATTTGAAAAAAAAACATATGAATTTAGTCCGTCCATTGACAATTTCCTTGACATATGAAAATGTTCAAAAGTATGGTGTTTTTTTTTATGAACTGCACCTGCCGCAATCCGTCGCACCAATAATAATACATAATGAAATATTTAACACTGGCACTGCAGTAGGCTATCTATTTATAAAAATGATGTAAAATTATCCTTTAACCTAGTAACCAGGGCATCCATTATTGTTAACAGAGGTTTGGTCGTAGAAACACTTAAAAAAAGTATAAAAGTCGCACAGGAAAAGCAGCTTCCCCAGAATACAGTTAACTCTAAAACACGCAAAACGACAAACATGAATGGAAATGTTAATATGAAATATAACGTAAAAAACACACAAAAAAGGTTGACAATAGGGCTGTCGTCTTCAAACGGTCAGTGGCAAAAAAGACTGGGGTTTAAACCAGGTTCTAGGGTGCACCAAACCTCACAAACCCTACTGTCATCCCAAACTCGAAGCTAGTTTTGAGAGCATAACTCATTCCTTCTGATTCATATGGTGTAGTCTAGTCAATATCGCAACATCTACATCATTCTTGGTTTGTGATCACTCAGTTACATATTAACATCTGCTAACAAACACTAAACTATTGTGAATTAATAAGAAAAACACTAAACTATTGTGAATTAATAAGAAACAAAAAACACAGAGTCCTCATGTTTTAATATACAAGCATGTTTTATTAGTGATATTGTGAATACTGTTACTAGTCACAATGACATTTAGAGCTACTAAACAAGGAAGATATTTGCTTCCTGGTTCAGTACGACGTCCACAAGAAGCACCAAATCCGCACGAGCGGTTTTTCCAGAACGTCGGAAAAGGTAAGACAGTTTGTACACATTTGTATGATTATACAAAAGTAATTAAATTAGTCTAAAGACATCGCCCTGGCGATTTCCTCTATTCACGAATTAAATCGTAGTTGTAGTGGGAGGGTAATTATTTTTTTTACAATTGTGTCTACCTGCATCTATTGTTGTTTTTTTCGGATCGATGTTTAATAATGATCTTACACGAGTGCCTGATTAATATTGATTGATCAAACGAGTTGGATACTGCGTCCATTAAGTTATACCAAGCAGCATTTTACGCGATTTACATATTCCAAAAGTAATTAAAATTAAATCGTAGCTTAGTCGGAGGGGGACTTTTTTTTAATAGTGTCTACCTGCATCTATTGGATGTTATCGATGTTTAATAATGATCTTACACGAGTGCCTGATTAATATTGAATTTATCAAACGAGTTGGATAAAATTATATGATGTGAGGCTATGCGAGAATTTTATCCAAATTGTTCAATAAATTCAATATATAGTGAAAGGGATCTCGTTGCATGATTTCCGTAATCCATGATGTTTTTTTACAATTGTGACTACCTGCATCTATTGTTTTGTTTCCTTATCAATGTGTAATATTTAATAATCTTACACGAGTGCCTCATTAATATTGAATTTATCAAACGAGTTGGATACTGCGTCCATTAAGTTATACCAAGCAACATCTTACCCGATTTACATATTCCAAAAGTAATTGAATAGGTCTAAAGACATCGCCCTGGCGAATTCCCTTATTCACAAATTTAACAAAAGTAAAACTGAAATAAGCCTGAATATTTTTACATGTAACTTGCAGTTGAATATGTCTATACACTTTTATCTAGACTGTGCTATACTTGAATATTAAATATAAAACGTGTGTATTGATCTATGCCATACTCATAGCGGGCACGCCGGTATACAATAGGAAATGAAATTAATCTGATTGCACTTGCTTTTCGTTATCTCCGGTACTATTCTGCACATAATCAACAGATACATGTACATGACATGATGTACGAACTTGTTCACCGATATAAATCTATTTGCTGATCAAACTTTTACCTGAAAAGAAAGTTGTAATATGTTTAGAGAGCAATATATTGCACTGAATTGCCAATTCCGATTGGTAGACCTCTACTTGTTTTTATCAATATAATCTTGCTTCATAATTTGATTAATACTCCTCGTCACAATCAAGCATTTGTTGTGTGCGCGTGCCTATATTTATTACATTACATACATGTACTTGGTGGCCCGTGATTGAAAATATTCTATTCGATTCTAAAAAAAAATGGCCGACGCCGAAGGAAAATTACAGTTAATTAAATTTTACGCCGAGATACGCGGCATCCTTCACGCTGAGTTCACAGGTGTGCACTTTTGCTTAATTGGAGTCTACGCGGAGTAACTCGGAGTGGCTTTCACTCGGCAATAGCGTACTTTCGCCGCGTGAATTCGCCGCGTACAAACACTGACTCCGCGTAGATACGCGCGAAACTCGATACGACCAAACTCGGCGAATTGAGTGAAGTGTGTGTTTCGCGTGAGCTGTACTGTATATACTCTTGTTTCCTAATGGCTAAACATACATACTATTGTTTCCCAATGGCTAAGCATCTATACTTTTATTTCCCAATGGCTAAACATACATACTATTGTTTCCCAATGGCTAAGCATCTATACTTTTTTTTCCCAATGGCTAAACATACATACTATTGTTTCCAAATTACTAAGCATATATACTCTTGTTTCCTAATGGCTAAACATACATACTATTGTTTCCCAATGGTTAAGCATCTATACTTTTATTTCCCAATGGCAAATCATATTTACAGACAGAAGTGGGGATGTAACAACGGGGGAGGACGCATAAAATTTGATGTTCCAGAGTTTACGTTATGAAATTGTATAATCATGAAAAACAAATATTCGGTTAATGGGCATTTATTAAAACAAGAGGGCCAAGATGGCCCTAAATCGCTGACCTGAGTACTGGCACATTATCGAACTTCTTCGAAATCTTATGGTCATATACAATCTGTGCAAGTTTAAGATTGTTCAAGAAATGTGGCCTCTGTTGTGTTAACAACAGTGCTATAAAGACACTGATAAAGTTTGGTAAAGATCAAATACATAGTGAAGGTCCTAGAGTGTAACACCTGGGGCAGGGCCGAATGTGACCATTTGAACAAACTTGGTAAAGGATCATAAGAGTATAGTAAATGCAAAATATTAAACCTCTGGCTCTTGTAGTTCCAGAGTAAAAGACTTTTAAATTAATGTTTTTCCTATATAAGTCTGTATAAAACTGTGACCCCCGGGGCGGGGACAAATTTGACCCCAGGATCACCATTTGAACAAACTTGGTAGAGGACCATAAGCTTATAGCACATGCAAAATATTAAACCTCTGGCTCTTGCATTTCAGAGAATAAGATTTTTTTATGTTTTTCCCTATACAATTCTTTGTAAAATTGTGACTCCCGCGGCAGGGTCAAATGTAACCCCATTTGAACAAACTTGGTAAAGGACCATAATCTTGTAGTTTCAGAAAAGGAGATTTTTAAAAAAAAATCCTATACAAGTCTATGTAAAACTGTGACCCCCGGGGCGGGGCCAAATTAGACCCCAGGGTCACCATTTGAACAAACTTAGTAGAGGACAATAAACTGATGCTACATGTAATACATGAAAGCTCTGTGCCTTGTGGTTTCAGTGAAGAAGATTTTTTTAAAGTTTTTTCCTATATATTAAAAGTCTAAAGAAAAACATGCAAAATCTCAATATACAAAATTTGGATCCCCAGGGCACGGTAATTTTTTACCCAGGGGCTCAGGTGATCTAAAAATATACAATTGTTTCATCAGCTTTCACTGTATAAACATCCCACAGCTTTCACTGTATAAACATGCCGCAGTTTTCACTGTATAAACACGCCATAGTTTTCACTATAAACATGCCACAATTTTCTCTGTATAAACATGCCACAGCTTTCATTGTATAAATGCACCACAGCTTTCACTGTAAAAACATGCCACAGCTTTCACTGTATAAATGCAAAATAGCTTTGACTGTATATTAAATACGCCACAGATTTCACTGTATAAACACGCCACAGCTTTCACTGTATAAACATGCTGCAGCTTTCACTGTATAAACATGCCGCAGCTTTCACTGTCTAAACATGCCGCAGCTTTCACTGTATAAACATGCCGCAGCTTTCACTGTATAAACATGCCGCAGCTTTCACTGTCTAAACATGCCGCAGCTTTCACTGTCTAAACATGCCGCAGCTTTCACTGTATAAACATGCCGCAGCTTTCACTGTATAAACATGCCGCAGCTTTCACTGTATAAACATGCTGCAGCTTTCACTGTCTAAACATGCCGCAGCTTTCACTGTCTAAACATGCCGCAGCTTTCACTGTATAAACATGCCGCAGCTTTCACTGTCTAAACATGCCGCAGCTTTCACTGTATAAACATGCCGCAGCTTTCACTGTATAAACATGCTGCAGCTTTCACTGTATAAACATGCCGCAGCTTTCACTGTCTAAACATGCCGCAGCTTTCACTGTCTAAACATGCCGCAGCTTTCACTGTATAAACATGCCGCAGCTTTCACTGTATAAACATGCCGCAGCTTTCATTGATTAAACATGCCACCACATGCCCTCTTTAAACAATCCTACATGACAACTGCTATTCTACTTACTGGGTCAAACTCTGGCATGGTGAACTTTGTGGTTGGATAACCCAGGAAAAATTCTTCCGGTGTACGGAAATCTAAACCAATATTCAAGGCAAACTGAAATAAATACAAATCGAGACAACTTTCTAGCAGAACATAAATATTTTCTTTGTTTATTTGATGGCATTTTATATCCTGCCTGCCTCTATGTAAGGGGATAATTAGGTTATGCATAGGACTACTGAACAGTGGTCTGCAAGCTTGGGGCAAAGATGTGTTGTGTATGAAATGGGAAAAATTCTAGATGGGAAAATTTGTAGTGACTTTTATCAGCAGGGTAACAATATATACATAAAGGTGATCATTAGACCCAAATTCATTACAACACTGATGAAATAACAGTTAAGTAAAGGTTTTTTTTCAGGCAAATAAATAAAACAAATGCTTACAAGCCTGTCACTGCATGAGAAATCCTTCTTCTTTTTGGGAGCCCAATCCTTAGCCCTGCCTGCAGCGTCTGTAAGTTACATACCACAACTTATAAATTGTTACAAATGTCTATTTCAGATTTTAACTGAAACAATAAAACAGTATTTATCGGAGTAGCCAATACAATATTCAAAGTATTAGACTTTAAGTTTCAGAGAGGATTTTTTTTAAAGATTTCCCTATGTAAAACTGTGTCACTGTAACTCTAATGTAAAACTAACACCGAGCCCGGAGTCAAATTTGACACGAAGGTCAGCATACAGTGTTTTTTTAATGCCTAATTTGGGGCCGAAATTCAGAGAAATATTCTTCCCCCATATACATG
This sequence comes from Cyrtodaria siliqua, assembly GCA_037043455.1. Classification (NCBI taxonomy): domain Eukaryota; kingdom Metazoa; phylum Mollusca; class Bivalvia; order Adapedonta; family Hiatellidae; genus Cyrtodaria; species Cyrtodaria siliqua. The sequence continues at coordinate 24,972 of JAWPHD010012285.1, forward strand.
TTAGTCTTTGTAAAACATGTGATATCTCTAAAATTTATACAATCTTTGGACCCTTGAGGTGGGGCCATTTTTTACCCCGGGACTTCATTTGAACAAATAGGACTGGAACCCTGAGGTGGGGCCATTTTTGACCCTGGGAATTCATTTGAACAAATAGGACTGTCTAGTTTTCAGCAAAACTTGAAATTTGTGAAGCAGTTCTTAAGAAGCATTTTTTCTTTACTGTTTTGACTAATTTAAGTTAAAGCGGCCATCTTGGATGTCGCATTGACCTTATTTAATAAACGTCAGACAAACAGCCAGCCAGCCACAGACAGAAAGACAGACATTGTCCTATGGTTCATCATTGGCCAAGCAGTTTCTGAGAAGAAATCGTTCAAAGCAAATGTTAACCCCATATGGATGGACAAAGGACGAACAGTGATCCCAATAAAAAATAACAAATCCGTAACAACAATTCAAGAAACTAACCTACCAAATAAGAGATTAATTACCTTACAAAACTGTTTATCAAAACTCTATCCAGGTGTTCAGATCATACAATTATGTACATGCGCTGATTAAAAGTAAAGGTTTGGTTCTTAAAATACCCACGATTGAATATGCGTAAAATGAATTATGAGTTGACAACTCTTAATTCGAAGCTCCAGCTTTTGGGTTTGGCCTGGCTGGTTAAAGCCATGTATACTGTGTTTATAGAGTTTGTATTCTCAAAATATGTAAATTATATATACATCTTGTCGTCAGTAGGTTTAGAAAAAGTGTACACATGTTGTAAAATTTGGCTGTAGTTGGTGAGATAACTACTTTAAATCAAGCAGAGATGTAGATAATGTTTTACTGTAATGAGTATTAACTCATCAGATTCGGAATGAATGAGTAAGAATGAACACATTCAGAGAAAAACTTTTTAAATAGTTCATGCTTCAAATAGTTCATGCTTCCAAAATGGATGTGAATTCATTTAATACATTTTAAAAGAAACAACCATTCTGATTAAATGGACGTTAAGTAAAACGAAACACTGTATGGCCTTTGTTCTAAATATAAGACCCATGCTTAGAACAATTTTCATAAAACAGAATAACATGTTGCACAAGACTACATACAAATATAATATGCATGATTTTTAAAAGTCTATTTGTTGTAACTTGATGAGTATAGATACTCACAATTAAAACAAGAGGCCCAAGAGGGCCTGTGGACGCTCTACTGGCTAACATGGCTCTTATAACATCAATGAAGCGAGTGACTGCCATTTATGTTTTATTGGAAGTTTCGGGCAAAAAACAGCTTTTTGACTAAATCAAGGGCCATAACTAAAGAATCTGGTAAAGATCAGATGAAAAATAAAGGCCCTACCGTATTAATGAGGCAAAATATAGCATTTTTAACTTAATCAACAGCCATAACTCCTCTGTTACTGGTCAGACTGGTCCAACATAGAAAAAAAAAATAAAAAAAAATAAATAAAATATAAATTAATATTAAAAAAAAAAAAAAAAGAATTTAAAGAGGCACTACCTATATCTACGCGATTTTTAATGTAAAATATTAAATACTCAATATTACTGTTTATGAGTATTCTAAGAAGCAACAAGGTTCGTATTCCAGTTCTGTAAATTATTAATTATGATCAAAACAATATCTTGAATAAAATGCTGCCCAGCCGTTTATTCCTGCCGGAGAACTACGAGTTTTTACGATTTTATCGGACATGCCCAATGCCATTCAGTTGAATGAAAACAAACAAACTTGCAGTTTCAGAGAAGAAGATTTTTTAAGTTTTTCCCTATACATGTCTATGTAAAACATGTGACCCTTGGGGCGGGGTCAAATGTGACCCGAGGGTCACCATTTGAACAAACTTGGTAAAGGACCATAAGCTTATAGCAAATGCAAAATATTAAACCTTTGGCTGTTGCAGTTCCAGAGAAGAAGATTTTTTTCAGTTTTTCCCTGTACAAGCGTTTATGTAAAACTGTGACCCCGGGGCGGGGCAAGATGTGACACAAGGGTCACCATATGAACAAACTTGGTAAAGGACCATTAGCTTATAATAAATGTCAAATATCAAACCTCTGGCTCTTGTAGTTTCCGAGAAGATTTTTAAAAAAAAGATCCTATATAAGTCTATGTAAAACTGTGACCCTTGGGGCGGGGACAAATTTGACCCCAGGGTCACCATTTGAACAAACTTGGTAGAGGACCACAAGCTTATAGCAAATGCAAAATATTAAACCTCTGGCTCTTGCAGTTTCAGAGAAGAAGATTTTTTAAGTTTTTCCCTATACATGTCTATGTAAAACATGTGACCCTTGGGGCGGGGCCAAATGTGACCCGAGGGTCACCATTTGAACAAACTTGGTAAAGGACCATAAGCTTATAGTAAATGCAAAATATGAAACCTCTGGCTATTGTAGTTTCCGAGAAGAAGATGAAGAAAAAAATCCTATATAAGTCTATGTAAAATTGTGACCCCCGGGGCGAGGACAAATTTGACCCCAGGGTCACCATTTCAACAAACTTAGTAGAGGACCATAAGCTGATGCTACATGTAATACATGAGAGCTCAGTGCCTTGTGGTTTCAGAGAAGAAGATTTTTTAAAGTTTTTTCCTATGTCTATATGAAAAACATGCAAAACCTCAATATACAAACTTTGGACCCCCGGGGCACGGCCATTTTTGACCCAGGGGACTTTATTTGAACAAACTTGATAGTCTAGGCGTTGGCGATCATTTTAAAAGAAAAACTGTTGAAATCTGTCCAGCGGTTCTGGAGAAGAAGATTTATTAAGGTTTCGACCATATATGGTAATGGCAGCCATCTAGGATGTAGAGCTGAACTAATTTTAACAAATCTAAAAAGCATTCATCTAAGGATCATCCATGTGAAGTTTGGTCAAAATTAGCCAAGCAGTTTCTGAGGAGAAGTCGTTTGAAGAAAAGTTAACGGACGGACGACGGACGACGGACAACACACCATCCCATAAGCTCTGCTGGCCAGTAGAGCTAAAAACTGAGTTTTTTTGTAAAAAAAGTAAAAGACTCAAAAACTCAGCTTATCTACAACTCTGATCGAGACATTTTATTCCAATCTGGTTCTCCAGTATGTCACAGGCTTACTTACCTCCTACATAAAAACTCTGTGACAGTTCAATAGCAATACCATCGTTGCACTGGAAGTATAATAAGGCATTAGCATGTTCAAAAAGTGTTGAGTGCAACTTTTGTTGAATTATAGAGTACTGTATAAACAAACATACCATAATCTGCATCAAATGTTTAAACCTTCTTCATGCCTCAAGTGATGAGCAATTGGTTCAAATTTACAATCGATCACCGGTTACGATCAGTTGAATGTAACCAATCAATCACCGGTTACGATCAGTTGAATGTAACCAATCGATCACCGGTTACGTTCAGTTGAATGTAACCAATCGATCACCGGTTACGATCAGTTGAATGTAACCAATCAATCACCGGTTACGATCAGTTGAATGTAACCAATCGATCACCGGTTACGATCAGTTGAATGTAACCAATCAATCATCGGTAATCAGTTAATCAACAAGAGCTGTCGGAGAACAGCGCAGCTCGACTATTCGATTTTTCAGAGAATCATAAATTATATAGCTAGTATATACCATCAGAAAACAAGGCTAAAACAATGTGGGTGGGGTTGGGGGATGGGGCTTGTATAGAAAATCGGGCCGATATAAAATTATGTGAAATCTTATTATTTGTATCTGTTTTAATCCAAAATTGCTGTCATTTTAAAGAAATGGCTACTCGGGGAGGAAGCTGATATCTGTCAATTTTTATTGTGGCCTCATTTCATTTTTATTATTGATATTGAATTTAATCTCAATTGTTTTATATGTAAATGATTGCGTTCAAATTAAAATATTAATATCCAAATAATGGAAGATAAAATGAAAGCAATTGCCCTCACCCTGTCCTCCATGTGAGGGAAGCCCATAAACCAATGGTGGGGGTGGGTTGGTAATGGAGATAAAATGAAAACACTTCCCTTCACCCTGTCCTCCATGTGAGGGGAGCCCATAAACCAATGGTGGTGGGGGGGGGGGGGGGGGGGGGGGGGGGCAGGGCGGTTGCGCATCCAACATTCAACAAACATAGCTATATATATGTGTAACAAAAAATTGAGTTTTGGGTGGGGGAGGGGGGTGGAGGGGGAGGGCAACATAGCTATATTTTGGGTTCCATGGGAGCCCATGGATTACAGGAATAAGATAATGCTATAAGGAAGCCCATGGCCAAATTTGGTTGTGCTAGGATAAGAAATGTAAGAGATATAGACTTGTAACCACAGCTTACACGCAACCCTTGATGTGGGACGCCGACGCCGACCCCGGGGTGATGACATAAGTTCTCTTATTCTTCGAATAGTCGAGCTAATAAAATTATGAAGCATAACATAGAGCATGTTAATCTCAGTTTCCAGCCTTGAACTTAGAGACAATCCTGATTAAGTATGTATACTTTCCTGTCTTGTTTCTCGTGTCATTGTTATTTAATATTAATCAGCAAAATAGTTATGACTGATATAAATACGTAATCATGTGTGTATGTATATGTTCATTTTTACATGTATATTTCCAGTTGTCTCTTGGATGTTTATTTCTAACATTAATTAAAGTGCATTTTTACATTTTAGTGATGATCGTTTATATGCTTTCATAATCGATCATCATAATCAGTTGCTTAAGTAACTGATGATCAGCTACAGTCAATTAATTGGACCATTACTACATGCACTGTACATATATATTTCTGACACTAAAATGTATGTTCTACTATTAGCTTGGGTCTGTGAATTGGCTGGAATAGGGGGGTGGGGGGCTAAATCCCCTGAATAAGCCCCCCCCACACCCACACGCACACACACACCCTTACACCACCTGCCACCCACCCACCCTTAATACATTTAATTCTGGAATTGCACTTATCACAGCAATGTAAATGTGACTTACCTTTTCACAGAGGTAGTTCCACATTCCTATGCAGGGTTTTCTGAATATTCCAGTCTTGGTGGACACCAGAATCTGTATCAATGTTAGCAGGTCTATGTTAAATACTTATTAAATACTTTTAAACTATTTTCTGTTTAAATTAGTTTTCCAAAATTTAAAGGAAGATTTTATAAATTATATATACATCAGAGTACAACTTTTGCATTTGAGATCATTTCGATAATCTAAGGGAGAAATACAGTGAGCTTGTTGATTTCCATAATGTTTAGTCTTAAAGGCACACACAGCAATCTTGAAATATGCTCTATGTGGGGGTCTGGACGACAGTGGATGCTTCAACAAACTACTGGGCTGGTGTAGTTTTGGTAGCCCAGTTTGGGGCCACACCCATCACAGTATGACCCCTGCGCCCACACACCACCTGACGGCCAGTACATCTTCCATTTTTGGTCTTCAGTCTTCAGTCCTCGGCATCAATCCGCTGTGGCGGGTGTGTACTCTCAGCTCCGGACTTCTGACTTCCAACTTCGGTGTAGCCATCAGTGGTGTGTGCTGTGACGGGAAGCAGGAGACATCTTCACTCTCGGTCAAATGACACTCAAGCTACTAAACTACCCAGGCTGTTACACCTGTCTCCATGTAGTTCAGTAATACCATAACACCCTATGCAAATAGAGTATACGGCAATGGCGTATAGGGCTGGCGAGGCAACCAATACACAAACATCATCAGTGCCCACGCTGCAACGTGCATGCGTTGAAGATCCAGGTGGATTTAATATTAACCTAGTATTAACCTAGTACCAATTTGACTTTGGATCTGTGTGCATATATTTAAATAAAAGATAATACATTTGTAGTTATTCTGACTTTAAAGGTGAATGGCCACCCCATTTTTGTAGTATTATCAATTGACAAATTTAACTCTTAAACATCATATGAACATTTCTTGGTAGTCCCGGTGAGAAACATATATTTAAAACTGCTACTAAGTTATATGTAAAAATACGTATTATTTGCATGATGTAGATACTACTTTTACCACTGCGTGACTGCATACGGAAATGAGGTAAATCTGAATTGTATAGCTCAACAACTATTACTAGATAATTGATAAATACATTTACCTGTGGATTAATTTACCTGTTCAAAGTTTTCTACTCATCAAATAAAATCGTATTCTCGCTTTTCACAGATATTGCAATAATTGTAAACATCAATTGTTGTGTATTGATTTTGATTTAAAGGGAATGTAGCGACACAGCCAAACCATCTTTATGATTGAGAGTTGAATAAAGGTGAAAGAATTATCAAAATTGAATGATAAACAAAGAAGATATAATCATTTGAAGTTTCTGTTAAAACAGATATGGAAGCGGCCATTCTGAGAGCTATGACATCACGGTTCTAAATGACCATATATGGAATATTGATAAATAAGAAAATTTACTGATTTATAGGGTAAAATGACAGCAACTGTATGAAAAAAATGTAATACTTAATGGCAATAATGCTTTATATGACCAGTAAAAAAAATGCATTCATTTGCAGTGATTTTCTTTGTTTTAAATGATATTTATCAATATTCCATATATGGTAATATGGAACTATGACGTCATAGTTCTAAAAATGGCGGCTCCCATATTCGTTTTAGAACAACATTTAAATGGTCATATCTTTTTTGTTTATCATCCGATTTTGATAATTCTTTCACCTTTTTCCAAGTTTTTCAGAACTCTCAATAATAGAGCTTGTTTGGCTGTGTCGCTACATTCCCGTTAAATAAACATAAACATGTTCATGAAAGAAAACTTGGCAGGGAAACTTTAAAGGGAAACATGACAGTCTTGAAGATTTTTATCCAACATTAAAATTAGCATCTCCCTTTTTAACCCAGTATCATTTTGACTTTAACCCTGGTTGCATATAATTAAATAAAAATGTTGAGCTTTCTTTTTTTTCTTCTTATTCGACCTTAGATTTAAATATATTATTGGTGCAATATAATCAACTGTTAGTAATATGCAAACTAATTTACTTCATACTAGTCTTATATTAATGATTGAACAAATGCAAGTCATGTATAAAAACTAACGAGACGTCGTGAGTTTTTAACAAATCAAGATTGCCGTGTGTCCCATTAATATAATTTATCATTGGTGTAATATAATCTAAAATTCGTAAAATGCAAAATCAATTTGCTTTGAACTATTCACATTATTATCAATAGGAATTTGCAGATAAACTAACAGGACGCCGAAAGTTTAATAATAAAAATCTAGTTAACAATGTGTATGATACCTATAAAACATTCTCCAACTTTTTCCAGAACATCATTTACATATTATAGTTACAATAAACAAATCACCTACCTGTACAGGTACACCTATCTCTTCTAGCACATCACCAAACTTGACTTTCAGGTCAGCCATCTGTGTTTTACCTTTAGACACCCCCATCTGTAATGTAAACAATTAGGGTACTGCATATTAAGATTAAACTGTAATGGTGATGTTACAAACCTGAACTTGAAACTATGTCCATGGGACGTGGACGCCCCAATTTGCATTTTGGATAGTAATCAGGGGCGGATCCAGGATTTCAGCTTAGGGTGGCGTAAGATTTTGGTCAATATTCGGGTCCGTTTATAGCCTCATAAAACGGTTGCGGTAGAGTATTGATAGGGTAAAAAAGTCCGTTTTCAAATAAAAGGATTTAAGAATGTGTTAATTAAACCACTCATTAGCCATTATGCGTCGAGCGAGCGAGAACATTTTTTATACTGAGGGCGTGCATCGAAATTGTTTGATGGAGGCGTTAAGATTTCGGTAAATTTTCGGGTCCGTTTCTAGCCTCATAAAACGGTTGGGGTAGTGCATTGATAGGGTAAAAATAGTCCGTTTTTAAACAAACGGATTTAACAATGTGTTAATTAAACCAATCATTAGCCATTATGCGGCGAGCGAGCGAGAAATGTTTTTATACCGAAGGCGTGCATCGAAATTGTTTGATGGGGGGCGTAAGATTTTGGTCAATTTTCGGGTCCGTTTCTAGCCTCATAAAACGGTTGTGGTAGTGCATTGATAGGGTAAACAAGTCCGTTTTCAAATAAAAGGATTTAACAATGTGTTAATTAAACCACTCATTAGCCATTATGCGTCGAGCGGGCGAAGCGAGCTAGAATTTTTTTAATACTGAGGGCGTGCATCGAAATTGTTTGATATGGACATATGAGGGGCATCCCAAAAGTATTGAGACTTTTGCTCTTATTCAAAGGTCGTTGGGAAAACATTAAAAAACCCAAGAAATATAGTTTCATCTTTTGTGCACCAGATTACCAAGAATCATGATAATTGTACATATAATGTTGAAAATATTCACATCTGTGCAAGGAGTACTATGCTGAAGCGGGGACGGTCATAGCGACGTCACGACGTCGTGAACTGCAACAATGAAATTTCCTTGATGTTGCGACACGCCTTACTTTATTCTCATCAGTTAATAAACGAGGTATCCACCGGGCGCTAACCTTGTGCATGTTCAAATGGTCATTTAACACTCTGTGAACAGTTCCTTTACTATAACCAGTCTCATTACAAATGTCCAAGACGGTTACACGACGATCCTTAAGAACGACGTCCCTTACGTTTTCAATTAGTGCTGCATCAATCCATGACAGTCTACCGCTTCTCTCATCATCTGGTAACGATGCACATCCTTCACTAAAACGCTTGTGCCACCTGAACACGAGTGCACGAGATACAGTTGACTTCATAGACGATCGGTTAATTAGTTTCAATGTTTGGGTAGGTGTCTGCCCAAGTTCACAACAAAATTTGATTACTGCGTGACTTTCATGCGGATCTGTTGACGTCATTTTCTTCAGATCTTTAAGTTTGCTGCTACTCATTGTTTACCGACTGTTTACTAACGGAAACGGATATGACGTCAAAATTTACTGAGCGTGTGCATGTGACGTCGTCTAACACACACATTAAAGCGCGCCAAATTTGACGTCTATAATATATTCACTGGTAATAGCACTATTTCGGTTTCGACCATATATGGTAATGGCAGCAATCTTGGATGTAGCGCAAATCTAAAAATCATTCATCTAAGGATCATCCATTTGAAGTTTGGTCAAAATCAGCCAAGCGGTTTCTGAGGAGAAGTCGTTTGAAGAATTCCCTAAACATGTCTATGTAAAACATGTGACCCTTGGGGCAGGGCCAAATGTGACCCGAGGGTCTCCATTTGAACAAACTTGGTAAAGGACCATAAGCTTATAGTAAATGCAAAATATCAAACCTCTGGCTGTTGTAGTTTCCGAGTAGAAGATTTTTAAAAAAAAAATCCTATATAAGTCTATGTAAAACTGTGACCCCCAGGGCGGGGACAAATTTGACCCCAGGGTCACCATTTCAACAAACTTAGTAGAGGACCATAAGCTGATGCTACATGTAATACATGAGAGCTCTGTGCCTTGTGGTTTCAGAGAAGAAGATTTTTTAAAGTTGTTTCCTACATGTCTATATGAAAAACATGCAAAACCTCAATATACAAACTTTGGACCCCCGGGGCACGGCCATTTTTTACCCCGGGGACTTTATTTGAACAATCTTGATAGTCTAGGCGTTGGCGATCATTTTAAAAGAACAAGAAATCCGTGGATTCACATGTCTCGCCTAACGGGGGCTGGACTTAAAAATAAAAAGGTCAATGATGCTTAAATGAAAGTTTGTAAACATTTTAGTAATTACAAACAATCGAGTTTTACCGTTTGCTGAAATGACATTTAAGTGCATTTGTTTAAAAACAAAATGCCATTCTATTAAAAACAAGAGGCCCAAGAGGGCCGGTGGATGCTCTACTGGCTAAAATGGCTCTTATATCAAGGGTTGTCGACATAAAATTCCCATCAGTATTCTTTTTAAAACATTGCAAAAACAACAGGGATAGGATGGCCTTAGATCGCTCACCTGGTAATCATGGGCAATGTGTCTGCTGTGTCTAGTCTGGGCATTTTTTTATTTCATAAAAATGGGTGGGGGGTGAGGGTTTATATTAACATTCTAAACAAATATGGTAAACATCAGATAAAAAATGAAGTAACTACAGATTTAACAAAAGAAAATACAAAAATACAATATAGCATTTTTCAACAAATCAAGGGCCATAACCTGTCGTTACTAACTAGATCTACCTGGTTTTCGAACATGTCCAAAATGTCATTGATATACCATGCTTTGTACAACTGGACATCATACTGAGGCTTCCTGCCAAATTTTGTAGAAATCCAACAAGCCGTTCAGGAGGAGTAGCGCCGACAAAAAATTTAAAGTAAAAATGTCAAAGTGCCATAACTCCGTCATAAATCAGCAAACTGAAACAAAAGTGTGATATGCACAACTAGACATCTTACCGATGCTTCCTGCCAAGTTTTGTCGAAATCCAACAAGGCGTTTAGGAGGAGTAGCGCTGACAATTTTTTTTTTTAAAAATGTCAATTGGGCTGTAACTACATCAAAAATCAATGAAATGGAAAAAAAATGCAATAGGCACAACAATGCTTTCTGCTAACACGGCGTTAACACCAAAAACAATAAAATAAGTAAATAATAATACCGGTAATGGAATAAGAAAATTAAACAAGAGCTGTCGGAGAACAGCGCAGCTCGACTATTCGATTTTTCAGAGAATAAAAAAATTATATAGCTAGTATATACCATCAGAAAACAAGGCTAAAACAATGTGGGGTGGGGTTTGGGGGCACAACATAGCTATGTGTAAGAATTAAACAAAACTACAGAGAAATATGTAAAAAAAAAAATATATAAAAAAAATTCAAGTTTTGAGTGGGGGTGGGGGGTGGGGGTGGGGTGGGTGGTGGGGGTAGTGGGGGTGGTGAGGGCAATATATATGTGTAAGAAGCTATGTAATAATTCACCAAAACAACACAAAAATATGTAAAAAAATAAATAATTAAAAATAGAGTTTTGAGTGGGGATGGGGGAGAGGCGTGGGGTGGGGAGGGCAACATATATGTGTAAGAAGCTATGTAAGAATTGAACAATACAACACAGAAATATGGTAAAACAAAATAAAAAAAATAAAAATATTTCGAGTGGGGGGTGGAGAGGCAGGGAATGGGGTGGAGGGGGCAACATATATGTGTAAGAAGCTATGTGTAAGAATTTACCAAAACAACACAGATATATGTAAAAAAAACAATAAACATTAAATAAAAATATTCCATTTCGAGCGTGGGGATGGGGGGTTGCAACATAGCTATATGTAAGAATTGACCAAAACAACACAGAAATATGTAAAAATAAAATAAAATAAAAAGGTTTTCGAGTGTGTGTGTGTGGGTGAGGGGGTGAAGGGAGCAACATATTATGTGTAAGAAGCTATGTGTAAGATGCTATGTGTAAGAATTGACCAAAACAACACAAAAATATGTAAAAAAAAATGAAAAAATTGGAGTGTTGAGGGGAGGCGGGGGAGGTAGTGGGGGGTGGAGAGGCAGGGAATGGGGTGGAGGGGGCAACATATATGTGTCAGAAGCTATGTGTAAGAATTTACCAAAACAACACAGATATATGTAAAAAACAATAAAAATTAAATAAAAATATTCCATTTCGAGCGTGGGGGTGGGGTGGGGTGGCGGAGGGGAGGTGGGGCAGAAATATGTAAAAAAAATAAAAATAAAATAAAAATATTCTAGTATCGAGTGTGTGGTGGGGGGAAGGGGGGTGGGGGGGTGGCGGAGTAGGGGGACAGGGGGCAACATGTGTAAGAATTTACAAAAGCAACACAGAAATATGTAAAAAATAAATAAAATTAAACAAAAATATTCTAGTTTCGAGTGTGTGGTGGGTGGGTGGGCAGGGGATGGGGGCAGGGGGCAACATGTGTAAGAATTCACAAAAGCAACACAGACATATGTAAAAAAAAAAGAAAAAAGTTTCAAGTGGGTTGGGGGGGGGGGGGGGGGGGGGCGGGGGCGGGGTGTGTGAGGGGGACAGGGGGCAACATATATGTTTAAGAAGCTATGTGTAAGAAGCTATGTGTAAAAATTCACCAAAACAACACAGAAATGTGTAAAAAAAAAAAAAAATAATATAATAATAGTCTAGTTTCGAGTGTGGGGTGGGTGTGGGGGGGGTGGCATGACAGGGGAGGGGGGCAGCGGGGGAGGGAGCAACATTTGTAAGAGTTTACAAAAGCAACACAGAAATATGTAAAAAAAAAAAAAAAAAAAAAAGTTTCAAGTGTGGGGGGGGTGGCGGAGTAGGGGGACAGGGGGCAACATGTGTAAGAATTTACAAAAGCAACACAGAAATATGTAAAAAATAAATAAAATTAAACAAAAATATTCTAGTTTCGAGTGTGTGGTGGGTGGGTGGGCAGGGGATGGGGGCAGGGGGCAACATGTGTAAGAATTCACAAAAGCAACACAGACATATGTAAAAAAAAAAAAAAAAAGTTTCAAGTGGGTTGGGGGGGGGTGGGGCGGGGGGCGGGGTGTGTGAGGGGGACAGGGGGCAACATATATGTGTAAGAAGCTATGTGTAAGAAGCTATGTGTAAAAATTCACCAAAACAACACAGAAATATGTAAAAAAAATAATAATAATATAATAATAGTCTAGTTTCGAGTGTGGGGTGGGGGTGGGGGTGTGGCATGACACACAATTAATTACCCAACCCTTTACAACATACTATAAGGAAACCAATTCCAAAATTTAGTTCAGCTAGGACAAGAAATGCAAGAGATATAGACCTGTAAACACAGCTTACACGCACAATTTGATGTGAAATAGACACATTTTAAGGGCTATCAGAATTTGGGTTCCATGGGAGCCCAGGGATTACAGGAACCAAAATTACTTAAGCAGCCCTTAAGATAATGCTATAAGAAAGCTAATGGCGAAATATCATTGTGCTAGGGTTAGAAATGTAAGAGATATAGACTTGTAAACACAGCTTACACGCAAAATGGGCTATCATAATTTGGGTTCCATGGGAGCCCATGGGTTACAGGAACCAAAATTGCTTATGCAGCCCTTAATATAATGCTATAAGGAAGCCCATGGCCAAATTTGGTTGTGCTAGGATAAGAAATGTAAGAGCTATAGACTTGTAAACACAGCTTACACGCAAACCTGAATGTGGGACGCCGACGCCAACGCCGACCCCGGGGTGATTACATAAGCTCTCTTATTCTTCGAATAGTCGAGCTAAAAATTAAATAAAAATAATAATCAAGAAATTTAAAAAAAAAAATGTCAAGGGGCTGTAACTCCATCAATCAAAGTACCGAAGGTACTGAGAGCATGATGAACTATGATTTGTGCATCCATGTAATGGAAGGTTTCTTTCCAAACACGCATGACATGGATGGACTGAAAATGTGTCAACTCTTCTTAATAACAATACATTATTGCATGTAATAATACATCAATGCATTGTTTAATGTATCTGGAACTAAGGCGATTAAAACAAGATAAGGTAAGGTATATACAGGAATAAAGAAGGGAACAAAAGGAATGATTGGTTATAATGAAAATTAATCTTCGAAACGCTTCATCATCTTCACAGGTGTTAAAGTGTATCAAAAAACATCACCAGTCATCACCTATCAAAGTTTGAGTTATTAGAAATGAATATAGCGTCAAAAAAGTCAAGACAGCTAATTTTGCCAATTCAAGGGGAGGTAATTCATAGACCCTTTGACCAACATAGCTGAATTAAAATAGGAAACAACCTTGCATTGATATCAACCTACTATGCAAGTATGATTAAAATCAAATGAACACGAGTGTAGTCAGTAGTCAGAGTGTAGCTGAAAGACAGCCATATCCCCCGCTGCAATACAAATTTAAACATGGAATGTCACTGTAAAATGACAAATTCTCCCTGAAGCTTCCGTGTTCCAAAAAGTGTGACCTTCAACTAAAAGAACATATGTTATAAATACAACTTGTAGTAGAGACATACAGACTACACATATACAAAACATAACTTATGAATCTTTGTGCTCATTTGATTTTAATCTCACAACTCGGAGTATCCCTGGTCTCGGGATACCGTTGTTATTTATTCTCACAACTCGGAATACCACTGGTCTCGAGATACCGTTGTAGTTCATTCTCACAACTCGGAGTACCACTGTTCTCGGGATACAGCTGTGATTTAATCTCACAACTCGGAGTGAACATGATGTGCATACACAATTATTTCGTTGTTATATTTTTCAACCATGTATGTGAACGCTACTGAGAATTTCACGATTTTTTCATGATTTTTTTTTAAGTCGGCAAATCGTTTGTTGACAATAATCACCAAAGTCACGGTAAATTTCGTTTACTACCTTAGGCCTAAACAAAAAGTATTTTGTTTCCTGTCACCCAACCGAATCGCCGTTTTTACCCTCGACACAACAACTTTTACCCCTTCATTTGTGTGTTGCTTTGTTGTGTTTTGGCCTTAACAGAATATAATTCAATCAATTTTTTGCATGTAATTTGAAAATTGTAATAAAAGGTAACATATCTGTGTTTAGATCTACTCTTGTTGTGTAATGTATATCTCTCAATGCTACAGTTATACGTTTGAGTCCCGCTTGTTACGCGTTTGCACATTGAATAATGTTTGACAGCTACTCACTAACGCGCGGCAGGACTGTGGTTCTACGAGTTTGTTTCAAAACAGATGAGGTCTACCTCTACCTCTACCAAATTGACGCATTGATAAAAGTCGTAAAAAGCTTTTAAAAAATCCCCCACTCTCCACACACACACACACACACACACACACACACACACACACACACACAATTTGACTTAAGTCTAAAATGGAGGACATCAGGCCTTTTATGGGGGTCTATAGGTGTCCGATTTAAAATTGACAAATATTAATATTTTATTCTACATGACCAAAACATAATGAGCCTATAAAATCTTTTATTTGCAAAGAAATTCATTCTGCACAGTAATTAGTGTTTCCCCCAGCTTTGAAAACGGCAGGGTAAATAAAAAGAAGGGCATTTTTAACGCGCAAAATTAGTAAAATTAATCTTTGAACTTAGCGTCGCTTTTATGGTATGTTTTGAGTAAGAGTTGTCATCAACCTTCTATATCTACTTCTATGTATTGGGTGAATCAATTATCTACTTCTATGTATTGGGTGAATCAATTATCTACTTCTATGTATTGGGTGAATCATATATTTAGTTCATGTGGTGGTATTATTACACAATGTTCATTGTATAACTTAACTTGCAGTCATTTGCGCAATATTACCATACAGCAAACTAAGGCCATACTAAATTAATTGCTAGATTCTCATCCCTGCCCACTCCCATTTTTATATGTCACCCAGGTAATTTTATTTCTTCAAAAAAAGTATGAAACACTATTAAAAATATGTTTTCAATCTTGGACCACCACCCACCTATTTTGAAATAAATTTGGATGAGAACATAGC
This sequence comes from Cyrtodaria siliqua, assembly GCA_037043455.1. Classification (NCBI taxonomy): domain Eukaryota; kingdom Metazoa; phylum Mollusca; class Bivalvia; order Adapedonta; family Hiatellidae; genus Cyrtodaria; species Cyrtodaria siliqua. The sequence continues at coordinate 40,459 of JAWPHD010012285.1, forward strand.
AATTAATTTATTATGGCCTAATTAAATTGCTAAATGGTTTGATTATCGAGTTTTCATCAATCTTTTATATCTACTTTTGTGTATAATAATAATAAACCATAATTTACTCAATCGCTAAATAAGTTCCACAAACTTTTACAAACATTAAATATTCCATTCATTAAAAAACAGACAACAACATTTATTCTACTCTCGCAGATCGAGAAAATTAGCGTACAAAAGAAAACAACAACGGCATTCAATCATTAATTGCCAATCTTCGGGGGAGTACCTATCTTGTATCATCTCATCAACTAATCAAAGAGCCGCTTATAATGCTGCAGATAATTGTCCATAATCCGATAGTTACATCTACTATGAAAACAAACATGTTCCAGTTACGACAAAGGGTTACCGCAATCCATTACGCTGATTATACTAACAGTGTGTATTTACGGGAACCAATGCTTATCACAAGTGTCACGCGTGATCTGTTACCTGTAGACTGGAAATACCCTGTGGCTAATTCTGGAGATTGTCGGTTTAAAGGTCACACGACGTGTCAAAGTGCGTTTGTGTATCAGAGTCTATATAGGCACGAACAGTTTTAGAAAGGGCACTGCGGGGCGGCATGTAATTAATGCGTGGCGGTATGTAAAGACTGCATGGCGGGGTGAAAAAAGGGTGTGCCGACCCGCCCTGCCATTCCGCATTAGGGGAAACACTACAGTAATACGTGCTATCCTAGGTGACGCACCAGGGTTAATTTTAGCATATTACGTGCGAGTCCACCTTAGCTATATGGTGTTCTGAAACTTTAGACATTAACAAAATGGTTCTAGCTTCACATTTTGATTGATAGTGTTTTCTATCGTGAACTGGAACTATTTTATAATTTAAGCTGTTTCTAGAAAAATTCTGATGTACCCCTTTTAAGACCATTAATTAATGAATTAAACAAACTTTTTTGCATAAAAAAAATATAATTAGAATAAAAAAAAATTGGGTTCTGCTCAGATTCGAAACCATCCCGCTGGCTTTATAATCCATAATTTTATGGGACTGCCACTCTCCCGACTGAGCTAGTAATCCTTTACAAATTTTGATGATCTATAACGTATTTATTCTAAAACCGCAGTGTCCGAATTGACCCGGTCTATACCCAGTCAGATCTTGTTGATCGCCGACACGATCGGCACACATATTCAGGATTATTTTACGACAGAAACAGTTATTTTAACTTCATAGCAAGGGAGGTAAAGACTTCAGAATATTACACAGCGTACTTCAAAATAAGCCGAAATCTTATTCCGGAGAATAGGCAGCAACAACTTTTTACAAAGGATAGTAGCTTTTGCGATAACCATAACTGACCAAACCTATTAAATATTATATGAAGACTATAAGGGCCATGTATATTTCTTAAATATATATCCAAGAAAGATGGAAGATATGCGTTTGATGGTGTTGCAACAAGAGGAATAAATTATAAAATTAACTGGTTACAAATCTCAATCACTATCCTAGGAGAACAATACAGCGTATGAATATATTTTACGCAAGATCACGTGATGATCATGTGATGATGATGATTCATGTATTTATAGAACGCACAGCTAAACGATGAAACAATAGATGAAACAGCTATATAAATAATATATAACTTAAACAATGTATCGAGGAAATTATTTGAAATTTCTATATTTGTATCCGCACTAGAAAAGAAGAAACACCTGTTAAAATATGGGTCTTCTTTTTCAGGCAATGCGTCGATTCATCAGTGAGGCTGTAGTTAGGATTCGTGAAAAAACACGGTAACTATAGCTTGGTGAACAAGTTCACCATGCTAAAAATCAATGAACCGGAAAAAAAATGCAATAGGCATAGCAATGCTTCCTGCTAACATGGCGTTAACACCAAAAAAAAATAAAAAATAATGAAATAAGAAAATTACAAAAAAAAAAAAAAAATTCAAACAAAAGAAATAATTAAAACAAAATAATTTAATTTTTTTTTATTAAAACAAAAAATTACTAATACTAAAAAAAAGGCAAAACATCTGGTAAAGTTTGGTAAAGATCAGATGAAAAATGAAATCCCTATCGTATTAACGAGGCTGAATAAAGCATTTTTAACTAAATCAAGGGCCATAACTCTGCTGTTATAGGTCCGATCTGGCTGGTTTTCGAACTTGTGCGAGCTTTCATTGATATTAAAAATCTGGTAAAGTTTGTTAAAGATCGGATGAAAAATGAAGAGCTAAAAATCATCAGCTCCAAAAAGTAGGTCAAGGTCATACATAAAATCCAGGCATCCAAAAAAAAGATGCACTAACGAAGACACACGACAAAAATAGAATACGTTTTCTTCCAAAGATTAAGCTATAAATTAGGTTTAAAACATCTAGTGCATAATTCTAGTTCATGAGAAAGTGATGTAAATGTAACAATTAAAGTTATCTGCCCTTTGCTTGGATGGTAAAGGTCACATCCACATTTTCTTTGTCACGCTGCAATGTACCACTCAAGATACAACTATAAGCAAAGTTTGAAAGGTCTTAGTGCATACAGTTTGTGAAAAAGTGACCTAAACGCCAAAGTTGAAGGTAAAAATTATAAGGTTATCTGCCCTTGCTTGGACGGTCAAGATCACTTCCGCATTTGCTTTGTACCACTCAAGATACAACTATAAGCAAAGTTTTAAAGGTCTAGTGCATACAGTTTGTCAAAAAATGACCTAAACGCAAAAGTTGAACCCAAAAATTAGTAAGTTATCTGCCCTTTGCTTGGAGGGTCAAGGTCACTTCCACATTTGCTTTGTCACGTTGCGATGTACCACCCATGATACAACTATAAGCAAAGTTTGAAAGGTCTAGTGCATACAGTTTGTGAGAAAATGACCTAAACGCAAAGGTTGAGCCTAAAAATTAGTAAGTTATCTGCTCTTTGCTTGGAGGGTCAAGGTCACTTCCACTTTTGCTTTGTCTCGTTGCGATGTACCACCCATGATACCACTATAAGCAAAGTTTGAAAGGTCTAGTGCATACAGTTTGTGAGAAAATGACCTAAACGCAAAACTTGAATGTTGCCGCCGCCGCCGCTGCCGGAAAAGCAACACATGTCTCTTTTTTTCTTCAAAAAGGCGAGACAAAAACTGTTGAAATCTGTCCAGCGGTTCTGGAGAAGATTTTTTAAGGTTTCGACCATATATGGTAATGGCAGCCATCTTGGATGTAGCGCTGACCTAATTTTAACAAATCTAAAATGCATTCATCTAAGGATCATCCATGTGAAGTTTGGTCAAAATTAGCCAAGCGGTTTCTGAGGAGAAGTCGTTTGAAGAAAAGTTAACGGACGACGGACGGATGACGGACGACGGAAAACACACCATCCCATAAGCTCTGCTGGCCATTGGCCAGTAGAGCTAAAAACAAAATCACTGTAGTGTAAAAAGTAGGTCAAGGTCAGTCATGGTGACCTACTTTAGGCTGGAACGTGTACTGTTAATGTATATATATCTGTGTGTGAAGTTTGTACTGCTATTGGTGACTTAGAACATGTCGAAACAAATGTTAAGAAACCAGAATCGCAAGTGTAAATAATAGGTCAAGGTTGTTCATGGTGACCTAATTTTGGTCAGGATGCGTAGAATGTGTACTCATGTAGATATATCTGAGTATGAAGACGGTTAGACTATTGGTGTCTTAGAAATGAACCTGACTAAAAATACCACTGAATTGAATTGATTTAAAGGCGCACCAACACATGAAAGGTTATATGGCGCCTAACAGGCATGAACATGCCAGGCTCATCCTCCATGTACTTCGAGATAAAATATGGAAAATGGGCCTAGAAACTGAAGATGATTAACGTCAATACCCCGTTACAAAATAAGAGCCAATAGGGCCTGCATTGCTCTACTGGCTATATGGAGTCTGTTGTGGGGAATATGACACTGATATGCGCAACTAGGCTTTGTACTGATCATTCCTGCCAAGTTTTACTGAAATCCAGCCAGGGGTTCAGGACAACTAGTTTGGATAACGTTTGGGTATAAGGGACCATAACTCTTGTCAAAAATTATTCAACCAGAACATGGCGATGATATGCGCAACTAGGCCTGGTACTGATCCCTAAAGAATTTCGCTGAAATCCGGCCACGAGTTCAGAAGAGACTAATCTCAACAAAGTTTGTATATTAAAACCTTTAAAGGGCCATATGATAACTCATTCAACTGAAACTCGGCGATGGTATGCACAACTAGGCTTGATACTGATCAACTCTGTCAAGTTTCGTTGAAATCCGGCCAGGCATTCAGGAGAACTAGTCCAGACAAAATTTGTGTATTAAAACCTATAAATGATCATAACTCCACCAAATATCTTACAGCCGGAACACGGTCATGATATGCACAACTAGGCTTGGTACTGATCACCCCTGCAAAGCTTCATCGAAATTCGGCCAGGTGTTCAGGAGAACTAGTCCGGACAAAGTTAGTGCACGAAAACCTTTAAAGGGCCAAAACTCTGACAAAATCATTCAACCAGAACACAGTGAAGATATGCACAACTAGGCTTGATACTGATCATCCCTGCAAATATTTGTTGAAATCCGGCAGCCCATAATTATTCCCCAATATGGGTGAAGTATGAATAAAATGCATAATGCTATAAGAAATCCCAAACTAAAATTATAGATATAATGGCATAACTCTGATGTTACTGATCAGATCTGGCTGTTTTTCAAACTTGTCCAAGCTTTCATTGATATTAACAATCTGTGCAAGTTTGGTAAATATCAAGTAATAAATGAAGGTGCTAGAGTGTTCACAAGGCAGAAAATGGCATTATTCAGAAAATAATAAGGGCCATAACTCTGGTGTTACTGATCCGATCTGCCTGGTTTACTAACTTGTCCGCGCTTTCATTGGTATTAACAGTCTGCGCAGGTTTGGTAAAGATGAAGTTATAAATGAAGGTGCTAGAGTGTTCACAAGGCAAAATATAGCATATTTCGTTCATTCAAAAGCACAAAAGCCTAGAATAAATCAAGCTCTCAAGCTTATTTTCATAGAAATTCAATATAGTAGTCAGTAGTGATTATTTGTGTAAACAGTCATGGCAATTGGCAAATAACCTATGTGAGTTGAGTACACACCCTGATTTTCATAGAACTACATTGTTCAGGGGACATTACTGTGGCAAAAACAGATGCAGTCCAAATTCATTTTAGCATGAACATCTTCAGTTGGTAGTGATGAAACGTGTCAAGATGCATCTCTATCAAAAGAACTGTATCAGCGGGAGCAGTTGCCACCAGAGTTATGGGACATACATTTAAGGGGTCATAACTGTGGTGAAATGTATCGGAACACAAATCTGGACGTACATCGTGATTCTTATACAAATCCCTCACTTCTTCCAAGCAGATGTATAGATTCAAAATCTTGCAAAACTGAAGCATAAAAAGGTCAAGGTCAGCCATGGCGACCTACTTTTAATCGGAATGTGTAGTACTGTATGTAGTACATGTACTCATGTATATACTAGTATATTTCAATTTTGAACAGTGTACGGCTATTGGTGACTTGACATAAGGAGAAACCAAGGTGTGCTGTACAGACGCCTTTGGACAGACATACAAGATCCACAAACTGTTTTCCATTTCTTTTCTTTTTCTACAATTGGACTTCATTGATACTTGATACAAAATGTTTGCATGCATGCATGAGTAATGCTGAGGAGTTATGTAAGCTGAAACCCCCACCAATACAGCATGCATGAGTAATGCTGAGGAGTTATGTAAGCTGAGACCCCCACCAATACAGCATGCATGAGTAATGCTGAGGAGTTATAAATGTAAGCTGGGACCCCCACCAATACAGCATGCACATGTAATGCTGAGTTATGAAAGCTGGGACCCCCACCAATACAGCATGCACATGTAATGCTGAGTTATGAAAGCTGGGACCCCCACCAATACAGCATGCACATGTAATGTTGAGTTATGAAAGCTGGGACCCCCAACAATACAGCATGCATGAGTAATGCTGAGGAGTTATAAATGTAAGCTGGGACCCCCACCAATACAGCATGCACATGTAATGCTGAGTTATGTAAGCTGGGACCCCCACCAATACAGCATGCACGAGTAATGCTGAGGAGTCACCATCACAGACAACAGCATAAATTGTATTAACTGTTTATACCTGATTTGTGATAAACACAATCTTATAACCATCCGCATGCAATTTCTTCATCTTCTTTCCAATTTCAGTGTGGTATAGCAATCTGAAATCATGAACAAGAGATACATAATTGTCTTGAACACATCTGCAACATCAAAATGGAAATGACACATCTATATATGTGGACAAATCATGTTTCAATAAAAAGCAGCAACAGGTACTGGAAAGCCTGGTGACACCTGGAATAGTTTCGGTGGAGAAGTTTGAAATGTCCTTAATTTATGTCTATTTTTTGTTATTTAGTTCGCACTCTTGAAATATTGAAGTGAAAAAATAATCTGAAACAGTATCTCATACTATGATAGAGAACATGTGGCCAAAATTGACATTAGAATGGAATAAGCATACATATAGATGTCATGTGAAATGTCCTTTTTTTCTGTTTTAAGTGAAGTGGCAAGTGCAAGCAGCATTCAGAAAGTACAAATATGATATGGGGCACCACAGAATCATCATGACCCTGTTAAACGGGTATTATCAGAGCAGGTGTCTTCTTTTCTTTCAAAATTGATATAATCTTTAAAAAATCACCAGTAGGAATCTGACCAATCCCGAACAGATTATACTTACAAAGTTTCAAGAACCTAGTAGATGTAAAACATAAGAAAGTGTGACAAAACCATTTTCAAGGTCCAGTTAAGTTCACTGTGAACTTGACCATATGTCTTAGTCTTAAAAACAGTAGTCAAACTTTTATTTCATGAACTTGAGATAGTGTACAACAATCATTTTCAATGCCAAGTTAAGTCCATTGTGAACTTGACCTTTGACTGCAGTAGGTATCTGAACATCTCAAAATAGTTCTAACAAAGTTTAAAGAATATAGGTTTATATGTAGAACTCAAGATATGTTGCTGTATGAAACCATTTTCAAGGTTTAGTTTTATTTCATATGACCTTGACTTTTGACCTAATGATCTAAAGGTCAGTAGGGGCGCCTGACCATCTCCAAATGATCATACTTCCGGTTTCATAAACATAAGTCATAATCACACATGCATACACGATTAAACCTCATTTCAAACGTAACTCACCTCCAATCACCTGGATGTGTCGGGAACACTTTACCTGACTGTGTTGTTATTATTGTACCATCTATATCAAATGCAGCTAACTAATCCGGAAAAAAAAAGGAAAAGATGTAAATTAATAAAATATTACCACTGAAATTTCATTAAGAAAGAATTATTACAGGGTAAATACATTTCAGTAACTGCCAAATTGAAATGTCTTTCAGCACTTTCACATCAATATTATAGTGGCACAAACCTCTGACAAAACAATGAGTAATTGCCATAAAAATATAAAACTTTACCCCCAACTTAACCCATTTTAGTTAACTTTTAGTTCTCTTGAGTATAAAAAATAAATAGGTTTTCTCAAATATAATTGCTTGTAGCATGGTCGGTGACATTTCCTTTGATGAATGCAGAGCATAAAAACGTTTAATTTAGTGTAACTAAAGGTACGTGGCTATGCCGTTCTACAACTACCGGATATTGGAATTTAGAGTACGGTCACTATGACGTCACAGTGTTACTAAGTACACCATGCTACAAAAAAGAAAGAGTCTGGTCTCAGCTCGTTGGTTATTTAAACACCTCGAGCCCATCTCGGTGTTTAAATAAGCCAACTCGCTGAGACCAGACTCTATCTATTACATAAGCAGTTCAGTGAATACATATAACGTTTGTTTTGTTTTTTCATACTAAAACTTTCTGCTGTAAAGAGTTGTGCCTTTCTTCTGAATGCCAAATATATTGATCATCTAATGTTTCAAGAACAGCATCATAGTTGGCACAGCCCTCAAAGATGGCCTACAGAACATTAAGTTATTTTTACAAAAAGAATGCCAAATAAAACAAGAGGACCAAGATGGCCCTAAATCGATCACCTGAGTACTAGCACATTATGAAACTTCGTCGAAATCTTATGGTCACATACAATCTGTGCAAGTTTGGTTAAGATTGTTCAAGAAATGTGGGCTCTGTTCTGAATAACAACATTGATATAAAGACACTGACAAAGTTTGGTAAATATCAAATACAAAATGAAGGTGCTAGAGTGTAACACCTTGGGCAGGGCCAAATGAGACCCCAGGGCTACATGTTATATATGAGAGCTTTGTGGTTTCAGAGAAGAATTTTTTTTAAGTTTTTCCCTATACAAGTCTATGTAAAACATGACCCATGGGGCGGGGCCAAATGTGACCCCACGGTCACCATTTGAACAAACTTGGTAAAGGACCATAAGAGTATAGTAAATGCAAAATATTAAACCTCTGCCTCTTGCAGTTTCAGAGAAGATTTTTTTCCTATATATATTTATAAGGCCAAATAAAATTATACCTGTGTTTACTGTAACATTGCTGAAAAAAATTGGGTAGGTAGGTAGGCATTTTATTTATTTATTTTTTTTTTTATTTTTTTTTGGCGAAGTTACATTTAAGGTGGCGATGAGCTTTGATGAATGGGTAAATGTGGTGTTTTAAAAACTACAATAGATAACAATATGAAATTGTGTATGTTTTATTGTTTCCCAAAAGACCTGGTAACAACTGACTCTTTGCAATTATTACAAAGGGGTAAAACAGTTTTAAATGTTTTCCGCAAGTCCGAAAGAGGGTCAGCTCCAACAGCAATGAGTACATGAGTCGGCTGGGATCAGTCCAGCTCCATACAGTGTGATCTCCAGTTATGAGTAACTTGACTTCCATGCTCTTCCTGAATACCGGTATATGACCGTCAGGAAGGATGGGGGACCCACAGGTGTAGTCAAATTCTGAGGTTGACATACATGTAACCAATAGCAGTTCTTGCCTCCCAGACAGCTGAAAAAATATTCAAAGTTATAATGTCAAAATATGTTAATTGACCATTTGAATAGTTTTGTAAAAGTGTTGACTTACATGTATATTACTTCTCTAACATCAGAAAGTAATAAATATTTATAAATTTCTCATGTTAGTTATTATGAGCCTATATTGAGGTTGAGTTCAGAAAATTATTATGGAACGGCATACTTCTTCAAGAAGTTATAATGAAGTAGTAGTCGATGCCAATGCTTAGTGCTGAGAAGCAAGTAAACATATGCTCATTAATATTACTGTTTTAGAAACAAACTTACGACAGGTGGCCTGGAACTCGGGGCATTTACCGACCTATTTGTGGTACTTGTCAAACAATTCAACGATCGATTCTTTATGGAGAGTGCACGCCATAACATTAGCGCTTCCATGTGCTGACTTTTTTGAAACTGTACAGCCAAACAGCACTGGGAGACGCCATTTTGACTGTTTTATACCAGTCCTGTGCACAGTATACCGTGAAATTCACACGCTTTCAAAACCGCACCGCAAAATTGAAAATTGCACCGTGATCTCATGAACATTACTATTTTTTCAACAATTTTTTTTTTTTTAAATTTTTTTTTGATTTTTTTTTTTTTAATTTTTTGATTTTTTTTTTTTTCAATAAAATAAAAACGAGTCGGGGGTGTTTTCAGCGGGTCGGTCGGGTTACAGTAAACTCAGGTATAATTTTATTTGGCCTAAGTCTATGTAAAACTGTGACCCCCTGGGCGCGGCCAAATTTGACACCAGGGTCACCATTTGAACAAACTTGGTAGAGGACCATAAGCTTATAGCAAATGTAAAATATTAAACCTCTGGCTCTTGCAGTTCCAGAGAAGAAGATTTTTTTTAGTTTTTTCCTAAACAAGCCTATGTAAAACTGTGACCCATGGGGCGGGGCCAAATGTGACCCCTGGGTCACCATTTGAACAAACTTGGTAGAGGACCATAAGCTTATAGCAAATGCAAAATATTAAACCTCTGGCTCTTGCAGTTTCAGAGAAGAAGATTTTTTAAGTTTTTCCCTATACATGTCTATGTAAAACATGTGACCCTTGGGGCGGGGTCAAATATGACCCGAGGGTCACCATTTGAACAAACTTTGTAAAGGACCGTAAGCTTATAGTAAATGCAAAATATCAAACCTCTGGCTCTTGCAGTTTCCGAGAAGAAGATTTTTAAAAAAAAATCCTATATAAGTCTATGTTAAACTGTGACCCCCGGGGCAGGGACAAATTTGACCCCAGGGTCACCATTTGAACAAACTTAGTAGAGGACCATAAGCAGATGCTACATGTAATACACGAGAGCTCTGCGCCTTGTGGTTTCAGAAGAAGATTTTTTATAGTTTTTTCCTATATGTCTATATGAAAAACATGCAAAATCTCAATATACAAACGTTGGACCCCCAGCGGCCATTTTTGACCCCGGGGATTTCATTGAACAAACTTGATAGTCTAGGCATTGATCCTTTTAAAAGAAAAACCGCTGAAATCTGTCCAGCAGTTCTGGAGAAGAAAATGTTTTAAGGTTTCAACCATATATGGTAATGGCCATCCTGGATGTCGCGCTGACCTAATTTTAAAAAATCTAAAAAGCATTCATCTAAGGATCATCCACGTGAAGTTTGGTCAAAATTAGCCAAGCGGTTTCCAAGGAGAAGTTGTTTGAAGAAAAGTTGACGACGACGATGGACGAAGAGTGATCCCAATTGATCACCCTGAGAAGGACCTGAGAAGGCTCAGGGTGATCTAAAAAAGTGAGGTGCTCCTTTCCCAACCATCCCTAATTTTCTTAGCAAACTCTCAATATTTTTATGGTATTTGGCCAACTGGAAACTTGTTTTTTAAAATGCAGGTGCCTGATTAATGTAGATATTATTGATATGCATTATAGTTTTATTGTGAATTGGGTAATTGCTAATTCAAAGACTGCAGCACTGACAGGGAAAAAGACAAACATGAATATTTAATATTTAAATTTCCTACCAACCCTATTTTTTCAAGCATGCTCATGTATGTAATAGGAATATTTTCATTTGGCCTAGTTATGTACTAGCACACAACACACCTTTCTCCTGCTTTCGAGGCCTTTACTTGTGTAGATAAACAGGGAGTCATGCTGGTCCCATCTTGACTCAGGAGCTGGTTTGCCACATGATGATGACGATGATGATCCTGCTTGCGGTTTTACTGTTTTTGAACCTGAACTGCTGGAAGAGGGAGTTATAAACACTGAAGATGAAGATGGTTTAGCAGGTGTTTTTATTCCTTTAGCCGATGATTTCAATAGATCAAGTTTTGCTTTTATACCTTTCACATTTTCATCATCATTTTCTGAGTTTGACCTTGTTAAAGAGTCTCTTTTTTTGTTCTCTCCATTAACTGATAATTTAGGCATTTTATGCGCGCTTTCATTTAGGTCACCTGAAGATGGTCGCTTAGATCCAGATTTATATTCTTTTTTGCTTGAGGATGTTCTAGAGTCTCTGTTTTTGTTCTCTTCATTCACTGACAGTCGAGGCATTTTTGATGCAGGTTCATTTAGGTCACCAGAAGATGGTCGCTTTGAACCAGATTTAGAATCTTTTTTGCCGGATGATGAATGAGATGAGCTTGATGATGAACTTCCTTTATTTCTTTCAGATTTTACTAGTGAACCCGTTTCACTTTTCGAAATTTTCTTTTCTCTCTTTTCTTCAAGGTTTTTAATTTTCAGTTTCTGTGGATAGAATCCGGTGAGTACATACAATGTGGAGTTAGGTTTCATGGAGTACACCTTGTCCTGTATCATCTCAATGCCATCCAGGGCTGAACTGTTTGTTCCCAACTGTACAACTTGTACATCACCCGTCTGCAGGTCTGCTGTCAACTTTACTAAAAAAACAACAACAGGGGTTGACTTAAGAATAACAGATTTGCAGAATTGATAATTTAATATGAAATTAATACTTAATACCTTCATGTTAATTAAATGACGCTGCTTTAATGCCGGCCATTTCATAGGTTTTATATTATAATAATGACGTCATGCAATGTTCAACAATAATATATAAAATATATCTGCAGGCCCTCCTCTGGGCATCGCCAATGGCAAAAGGAAAAAGAAATGGCTCTAAATTTCAAACTTTGGCGAAAGTGTTTGGCAACATCGAAATTGCCAAAAAGCCAAACTTGTTTAATTTCTCTGCTATAATCGGCCTGTTACAAATAGACCTCAACACTAATCACCGTGACGAGTGTACACTGAATGTAGTCTAAAACAACAACTAACCAATTGACACCTACCACCCGCGAACACTTAACATTAAATAAACAAACAAAGCTGATAACCTTTAGTGTTCCGGTAATTAACTTAATCCCTAAATAACAACTGAAAACTGTCGTTTTCGCCTTGGGGTGGGGGTGGGGGTGGGGGTTAATCAAATCTCTCATGCAACACCTTGCAACCATAAAGTATTACACCACTGAATTGTATCTAGCCAATCAGGTTCTAACAAATCAAACACAAACACCTCATTAATTTACATATTTTACATGATTGACTAGATCCACGTGACATTTGTTTTGTTTTTGTTCATTCATAATTTCAAGGTGTCTGAATCTGGATTTCACAAAAAAATGCAAACATTTTACACAAAACATGGTTTATTAATCAGTTTCCAGGAGGTTTTAGTTTTATGTGTATTTCATTGACAAAATATGTATTTAATGTAAATGGCAGTTCATCTTTTCAAAATAAATTAAAAAAGACGTAAAGATAAGCGAATGTCATGGGTTTTCGCGGTTCAGGAAATAGGAAAAAACGGCAGGTTCTGAACTTGTTACTGATATAAAGGCCTAATTGGCCTAATTATACATCTTAAACAATCATTTTAAAGCCTCTATGTATGATTCCTGATGTCATTAGGTTCAGCTAGTTGATTTAAGCAAACATGCGATGTAGAAACTTTCCAGATATTGGGGGTTAGAAAACATATACATATATATAAGTTTTATTTATATTGTTTGGTTTTATTCATTTCATTCCTAAGTGTACCAGATATAAACCAAATCTCTTATTTTCACATTTAAAATACATTTATAATACATAAAACTAGAAGAAATATGGCTTGGGCTATTAGAGCCCAATTTCTCCAATTATAGCATTTGTAACAAAATCAAGGGCCATAACTCCGCTGTTACTGGTTCGATCTGGCTGGTTTTCGAACTTGTCCGAGCTTTCATTGCTATTAACAATCTGATAAAGTTTGGTAAAGATCGGATGAACAATGAAGCCCCTATCGTCTTAACGAGGCAAAATATAGCATTTTTAACTAAATCAAGGGCCATAACTCCGCTGTTACTGGTCCGATATGGCTGGTTTTCAAACTTGTTCGAGCTTGCAATGACATTAACAATCTGATAATGATTGGTAAAGATCGGATGAAGCCCTATCGTCTTAACGACGCAAAATATAGGATTTTTAACTTAAATCAAGGGTCATAACTCCGCTGTTACTAGTCCGATATGGCTGGTTTTCGAACTTGTCTGAGCTTTTATTGATATTAACAATGTGGTAAAGTTTGGTAAAGATAGGATGAAAAACGAACGCCCTATCGTCTTAACGAGGCAAAATATAGCAATATAGCATTTTTAACTAAATCAAGGACCATAACTCCGCTGTTACTTGTCCGATTTGGCTGGTTTCCGAACTCATCCGAGCTTTCATTGATATTAACAATCCGTTAAAGTTTGGTCAAGATCGGATGAAAAATGAAGGCCCTATCGTCTTAACGAGACAAAGTTAACGCCGACGACGGACAACGGACGGACGACGGACAACTCGGCATCCCATTTTTTTTTCTACGGAAGCCAATTAGGGCCATTATGTTATTTTGTAGTCACTAATAGAATTTGTGTTTTTTTCTAGGTTGAATGGTATTTCTTATATTTACAGCTTATAGGTCCTACTTCATATGGTAAAAGAAGAGCTAATTCACCATCTGCACTCTCTAGAGCATACCAAGCTGTGAAGGAGGACCATCCAATGAGAAATATGTGACCACTGGACTCATCTCAAATATTGTACCAGTTTCAGGGTTGTTCGGAAGGACACCTCATTTAGATGTCCATGCTGTGAGCAGCATTAAATGATTGAAGGGTTTAGTGTCTTTTATGAACTGTTAGTTGTCAAAGTACAGAGCGCATAATGCCCGAAGGGGCATTATGTTCGCTATGTGCTTCGACAATTAACAGTTCATACCACAAATGAACGCACAAAAAATGACACTAAACCCTTATAATTGCAATCCACGGTTTTAAACTCTTTATCCAATTATTTTAATATCCCCCTCATATACGCCCCTGTAAATCCAAACTATATTGTTACGCAGCACGCGTATTCTATGAATGGCGGATGAAAGTAGTTCTTCGTACAGTTCATTGGAAAATGAACGTAGCTTAAATTGATCATGTGATCATCCTTTAACCAATCACATTGTTTGTATTATCTAAATATTTGAGTGACTGCAATTATAGTTAAATAATCATTAATTTAGAGTTATCTGTATTCATATGATTTGTGTATAACATTCTTCAGTGTGCGTAATGACTGAAATTGGCCACCGTAACTTATTTTATGATTTTGGTGCGCGTGTGATGACGCAATAGTGTGATGACGTTACCTATTAGAATCATGTGACGCGCTTACTATTGGATAGGATTTCACCACCATATTTGTTTTGATTGTTGGTGAATATTTGACAGTTAAATGAATGAAACTTTTTCTAAGCTGTGATGTCTATTGTATTGAAGTTTATAATTACCGACGTTTCGGAGGAATAGGACAACTTAATAAATTTGGAAATTAAGTTTGTTTGTTAAACTATCGGAATCTGGTAACTCCTTGATATGTTTAGAAACGGAGTACATATGAAAAATGTGTCTGTTGTTGGCAAGATAGCTACTTTAAAATTATGTATAACTAAAGGGCATCAATTTTATTATTGATTACATCATTGTTATCAATAGTCAAATGTAAATGGATAATTCATAATTTTCCATTGCAGGGATGTTGAGATGTTATCTTTTTTTCAGTAGGTGGTAAAATGTGTGTTACTCAGTTTTTATCCTTAGTTTTTATAGTAAAATAAAAAAAATTGACAAAGTAAAAAGACGATAATTTTAAAGATTTTGATTTTGAAAGAATCAGTTTGCATGAATATGCATGACATATGCAGGGTTTTAAATAAATCATACTGTAGATACCTTAATTTTAACAGTAAACTTGGTTGAACATCAAAGATAAAGACCGAGTTTATCACCTACCAGAATGTACTGGTATGTTTTATTTCTGGTTACTGATTGGTGGGTATGACTTAGATATAGAAAAGGGCCAATTTCACAGAAAAGGACAGAAAAGGGTTGGGCGGCACAGAAAAGGGCCGATTAAATGCACAGTTTTAACTTGTGTTGTTTAAAAAGTGATTAAAAACGTTTAATATTGATAATAAACACGATTGACAGTGAAAAGAAGTTCTTTTTTGTGTTTTTTGGGGGTTAATATCATTAATATATGTTCCCATGCTATTGCGAAAAGGACATCACCGGACAGAAAAGGGCTTGTTAAATGCACTAGTATACCTTATTTTGAATAAAAGGTGATTTAAAATGATTTATAATGATAATAAACACTTTATAAAAAAAGAAAAAAAAAGTTTTATGTTTTTATTGCTAGTAATATCATTAATATATGTCCTCATGCTATTACGAAATCAATGTGGCCGGACAGAAAAGGGTTTGTGCGACACAGAAAAGGGCCGTTTAAATGCACAATTATAACTTATGTTGATTAAAAAGTGATTTAAAATGATTTATATTGATAATAAACACGATTGACAGTAAAAAGAAGTTTTTATTTTTTATTTTTGGTGTTAGCATCATTAATATATGTTCCCATGCTATTGTGAAAAGGATGTCGCTGCACAGAAAAGGGCCGATTAAATGCACTATTTATTGAATACAAAAATGCAAATTAAGAGAGCGCTTTGTTACAGATGGATAAATAAATAAATGTTATAAATTTTAAATTATTCATCAAAATGAATTTACTTTTGATACATTTATTTATTTATCCATCTGCATCCAGGCCACACCACGTGGAGGCGCTCTTATCATGGCCCGCCCGTCCCATCGTCTATATACATCTGAAGTGGACCCACGACTTACATGTCTGTAGAAATAATTAACTAAGTTTACTAAGCGACGCTGCGTATATAGGTATCAGATAAAGGAATGCTTAAAATATGTATTTATAATTAAATAAAACTGTTTATTAATAAACTTAACTATATTAGGCATGTTTTAGTAAAACACGCCTAAGTTAAAGGGACACACGGCGATCTTGAAGTTTGTATCAAGCATTAACATTTGCACTCAGTATCAGTACGCTTTCAATTTTCTTTATTATTCTACCAAATGTTTAAATATAATTTTTAATTTATTTTTTTACACAAATAAATTGTGTAATCAAGCTTTAAATGTTGTATACAATATTGTGTTATTACCTTTAAAGGGACACAGAGTAATTTTTATTACAATTTATTACAATATACAAGTTTCTTTTAATTACTTCTACCTACAATACATAGACTACATTTATTTAAAGAAATGAAAGGGAAATCGACAGCTGTAATGTAAATACACAGGTATATCATTCAGTAAACGTACAGGTGATAATCCAATTAAACGTACAGGTGTTAATCCAATTAACGCCTTAACATGGAACGCGCGCCAGTGTCAACCACCAACTGAGTGACACCTGTATACAAGCCCATACTCCGAAAATTTACTCGATTGCATACCAAGCTCAAGGCAAACTAATTAAATTTTAATTTTATTTGACTCTTAATACAATAAGTTTCCAACTGAGTGAATAATGTTAATATTATCCACCTGTATATATGTACTATTTCAACTTTAAATACATTACTTTTGACCTGAAATACAATCATGTCGTATGCTGTATTTGGAGATAACTATATTACAAGATTAGAAAGATTTACAAAGGGTAATATGCATTTCAGACACAGATGCAAATTCTTTGGTGTAGGAGGAATGTCCACCAAAAAGAAGTTTAAACCAATGTTTGATAGCCTGCTGGCATACCGTCCTCGGTAAGTACTTTAATCCATTAAAATAATAATATTGGCTAAATAAATTGAGACGCTAATTTCATTGCTTGATTTTCCACGTGTAGATCTATCTTTAATTTCTAACTATTTTCTTAAAATTGGAGCTAGTTCTAAAAATCCAACATTTTATTAATAATTGTTTTTACTTTCACATTATCACTATTACCAGTAAAACTTTTGTTTTAATTAAAATAAATATTGTATTCAATATTTGTATTTTCAGGTTCGTCTTCCTGAACCTTGGAGGAAACAACATACGGTAGATAGAACATGTGACCCTAAAAGCATTTTTGAAGATTTAGTGTATATAGTTCAGGAACTAAAACTACACGGTGTTGAACGTGTGTTTGTTGCGTCTATCGTGCACAGAGGTTTATTTCCTGGTTGGACAGGAATGACAGAATCCAGTTTCAAACAAATAAGACGGTCTGTGAACGCCAAACTCAAGAAGTATTTCCGTGAGGATTATGTAGACATTGAGAAAAAGCTTAGATATCCTAAGCATTATGATGAGGACATGGTTCATCCCGGATTCAAGGAAGGAGGACTTAAAGTGCTAAGAGACATGATACACCGTAGTTTCAGTAAAATGTTGTAACTGTACTTTCACTAATTAATCAGGATTGCCTATGCAAATATATGTATAAAATTCTTTTAATAGTTATATGTGCTTTAATATACAAACAAAAGATATGCAATAAATAGTATGTACCTGAAACCGTTTCGTTATTACTGCATGTATCAAAATAGTTTATGTATAAAGAGAACACGGCTATGCTACCTGTCTATCATTATATAACTAATTACCGTATAAATAATATTAACTCTAGGCCAACAATTGAACAGTGTTCTACTTACCTCACAGAAGATACAGTTAGTCTTGCAATTTTCAGAGCACACAGAACAAGCGTACGTTTTACCCATTGTAATAACAAGTGAACAATATTTTTAATTTAACATGTTTTTATATTACTAAAAATATACGGAATTTCTTGTTTCACTAATTAAAGTCGATATAATGTTTCTCGGCAAAAAAAAGTGATAAACAAATTCAAATAAATTTGTTTTACGTGCTTGTACGCTAATTGAGAGATAAGCGATTATCCAATTAACACATCTGATTGAATTGGATTTTATAGTCGCACCAACAGCTAAGGTCATATGGCGACTTTCCAGCTTCCATTGGTGGAGGAAGACCCCAGGTGCCCCTCCGGGCAATTTTCGTGCACGGGCGGGCACCTGGGTAGAACCACCGACGTTCCGCAAGCCAGCTGGATAGCTTCCTCACATAAAGATTCCTAGGCCCCTGAGGGATCGAACCTACAGCGGTGAGGGGCAAGTGATTTCAAGTCAGAGACGTTAACCACTCGGCCACGGACGCCCCCTTAACACATCTGATGATTGACCATTAGAGGACATTAACAAATGTGTGATAATCCTAATAACCATCTCAAATGTAATGCAATTAAAGGAGGTGTGATATACAGGTCATTCAATCAAGAATAGTAGACTAGCATTGAATTATCTATTTTAGAAAACAATATATCAAAAAATATTATTGGGATAGGCCAAATATGCAGAAACTTATTTTGTTAATTAACTCAGAATGTCAAAAAGAAATTAGAAACGTGGCTATTTTTGTTTAGGCCAAATAAAATTATACCTGTGTTTACTGTAACATTGCTGAAAAAAATTGGGTAGGTAGGTAGGCATTTTATTTTATTTTTTTATTGCGAAGTTAATTTACTGTGGCGATGAGCTTTGATGAATGGGAAAATGTGGTATTTTAAAAACTACAATAGATAACAATATGAAATTGTGTTACTGTATGTGTTATTGTTTCCCAAAAGGCATGGCAACAACTGGCTCTTTTCCCAATCACTTGCAATTATTGCAAAGGGGTAAAACAGTTTAATTTATTTTTCGCAAGTCAGGAAGAGAGTCAGTTCCAACAGCAGGACAATGAGCACATGAGTCTGCCGTGATACCGTGAACATAATATCTAAAAAAAAAAAAAAAAAAATAATTTTTTTAAAAAAATGAGTCGGGGGTGTTTTCAGCGGGTCGGTCGTGTTACAGTAAACTCAGGTTTAATTTTTTTGGCCTTACAAATCTTTTAATAAACGAAATGAATGTTTGTTTGCAAATAATTGATTTAATTCACAAACTTGTCTGTTATTAGTAACTACATGTTTAAATTAAACAAATCTGACCTGTATGTTGTGTACAACTGTAATGGCTAAACGCCTTCTCCACGCATTAACAAAATATATATATAATGTTATCATAACACATAATGATATAGTGCATTTGTAAAATTAATTAGTTGTGAATATTGTATATTTTGACTGTCAGTCATATGTGTTGTAAATAAAAATGTATATCCTCATGGGCTATTTGCCTAATGGAATTTTGATAATAAACTTGTTCAAACTTATTCTATATTAAACAGACCCTTTTCTGTACCGCTGCGTCCTTCTTAATAGCATAATAAAACAGATTCAATGAATTATTACAAATAAAAACTTAAAACTCTTTATTTTAATATAGTGTTTATTATCAATATAAACCGTTTTGTATCAGTTTTCATTCAATTTAAATAATCATAATGCATTAATCGGGCCCTTTTCTGGACTGCCGCATCTTTTCAAAATGGCAGAAGAAAACAGATTCTCAATGATATTATTGCCAATAAAAGCTCTTTTTTTATTCTTTTTCAATATCATACTGTCTATTATCAATATAAACCATTTTGTATCAATTTTTATTCAATACAAGGTTTAATAGTGCATTTAATCGGCCCTTTTCTATGCCGCGACATCCTTTTCACAATAGCTTGGGAACATATATTAATGATATTAACACCAAAAATAAAAATAGACTTCTTTTCACTGTCAATCGTGTTTATTATCAATATAAATCATTTTAAATCACTTTTTAATCAACATAAGTTATAATTGTGCATTTAATTGGCCCTTTTCTGTGTCGCACAAACCCTTTTCTGTCCGGCCACATTGATTTCGTAATAGCATGAGGACATATATTAATGATATTACTAGCAACAAAAACATAAAACTCTTTTTTTATAAAGTGTTTAATATCATTATAAATCATTTTAAATCACCTTTTTTCAAAATAAGGTATACTAGTGCATTTAACAAGCCCTTTTCTGTATAGCATGGGAACATATATTAATGATATTAACACCAAAAAAAATAATTAAAAACTTATTTTCACTGTCAATCGTGTTTATTATCAATATTAAACGTTTTAAATCACTTTTTAATCAACACAAGTTAAAATTGTGCATTTAATCGACCCTTTTCTGTGCCGCCCAAACCTTTACTGTCCTTTTCTGTGAATATGGCCCTTTTCTATATCTAGTCATACCGCTGATTGGTCAGTTTTTGTGATGTTGTTGTTGTAATACTTTATCAAAATTATGAATTACCTTGCTTTCTTGAACATCTTGGATCTACAATTCGTGTTTCTGGAGAACGGCCTATGAAGACAGGTTCCTTGTGTGGAAGTTTGATTGGACCATGATTGTCCTCAGGGCAAATTAAAGAGATAGCCCATGTAATGCCACTCATTCTGCAGTAATTCAAACGAGTTGTTGGTTGTAACCTTTTAGAGTTGGACCAAACACATGAAAATAATGAAATCCTCCGGCAAAAGAATACAGGCTATTTCAACAATAACATACGAAAAAGTGAACGCTAAGTTTTAAAACTTATTAGTACTTTTATCTTCGAAAATACCTTAAACAGAAACAATTCTGAATAACGATCAAAATTTAATTAAAAACTGCTGAACAATTGACGTGAATCTTTTATCACTGTCCACGAGAATTGAATTTGGCTAAAAACTCCTATGTGGAGAGCTTATTACTGAAAATAAACCAGCGCTGATTGGTTAAACAAAATAAAATTGGATGGCTACGAAAATTCGGGACTATCCAACGATGAGGCAGAGTGAGGTACCTCGCAAAGTGCCGTCCAAAACAATTGAAGCAAAGTGCCGTCCAAAAGAGAGCCACGGGATTATAGATTTCGTAAGAAATAGAATCTTACGGTAAATGTAGGTGTAACACGCCCATTGATTTTTGCATTGAGTTGTGTGTGAATTAAAATTTAAATGCCATGTTGTCATTCATATCTAGACCCAAATTAAAAATGAATAACTTACATTCTCATCACAAATGACACATATGCTGCCAAAAAATCCACAGAAAAATGGGGGTCATGTATCTTCTAAGAAAGAACTTGTCTCATGAATGAATGCTCCCTTTAAAAACATAAACACTGAGATGCCATAATATTGTATTCATATACTTTTTTACAAAAAGAAATGAGAATTATTTATTGACGCCATTATGCGACTACCCCAGGCTGATACTTCCTGTGTTGCAATACGTGTGCTACACATACAAGAATACTTAACTATGAGTGAATTTTCAAAGCAGCTATTCTGACAAAGCCTAGACTATAACGCATTAAAGAAAGAAAAGTTTTCGCGAATCGACTAAGAATCCATCAAGATATACGCATTTCAAAAAAGAACAGAGCGGTCAGCAATCAGCATACTTTTTCAGTTTTAACCGACCTTAACTGTTTTATAAAATGACATTGGGCATACCTATACTTGATATAATGGATTAAATGCTTCATATAGTCAATAAACATGAAGAAATCACGAGGTTTAGCTACCAAAACTGCTCTTTGAATGCAAAATGTGCTGATTTTCATGCCAGAATCCAATTTTCAAGGCATTTTTTCACATTTGGTGGCATCATACCTTAATTTGGTAACACTAAATGATTATATAGGCATCCTAAATACTCCTAAATGCAAGTCTGGTACTAGCTTTGTGCTTAAAAGCCAAGTTTTAATGATTGGGCAGCATACTTTGCTTACAGTGCTCTCTGACATTATCCCAGTAAACCCAATTTTAGGTGGTAAGGGGTAGGATTTTGTGGTGTCATACCTATAAAAGCAGGATTTTAAAAATAGTAGTGCTAAATTATGATGCCAAAGAAGGCTTAAAATATCGGACAGGGAAAGCAGCATTCAAGAGGTAGTCAACCACAAAACACAAAAACAAACACGCAAACAGACAAACGAAAAGGCAAAAGTAATAAAAAATGCAAACGACATCACAAACACAAAAGGGTTGACAATAGGGCTACCGCCTTGGAACGGTCAGTGGCAAAGTAGGCCACTGGGGGTTTAAATGTGCACCAAACCTCACACTTACCCTACTGTCATCCCATTAAAACAGGACAGTGTAAATAAAGAAATCCCCGCCATGACCTAAACTCTAACCAACAAGGCAGCATCAATAGGCAATATAAGTAAAACACAAATATGCTCGTGTAAATATAATACAAAAAAACAATAGCCTAGAAATCCACAATGAAGGTACTCAATGACTTGGCAGAAGCCAGAGCAGAATCCAAGAGAATACACCATTAAGGGCACGACAAGAAAGAACATGGACAAACATCAAACGCCACCGTCCCAATGGGCTTTAGGTAGGCGTCATCATAGGGTCCACAGCCTGTCCGGTCATCGTACAATTAAAGAGGAAAGCATAGTGGCGAACTGTAAAAGGGTCCACCACCAAGCATGCAGTACGTTGCAAAATGATAGGGTCATAACCTCTTTTGTTAAACTTTTTAACAAGTTTAACAAAGATAGTATGAAAGGAAATACACATATCTACATGTTGATACCAAAAAGCCTAGTTTTAGTGGAAAATGTTTCTCCAGGCCATCATTTAAAGACAACACAAATCTGAAACTCCAAATTACGGTTTTCCGCGGCGAAAAATAGCAAAAAAATATCCAAAACCGGTTTTAAAAGAGTGTAAAGTGTTTTTTTGAAGATAAATAATCATTCCAAAGGGAAAAATGCCAGTTAAGTAAGAATCGGAGAGTAAATGACAAATCACAGATCCCGCCTTATAGGTGTAACACGCCCATTGATTGTTGCATTGAGTTGTGTGTGAATTAAAGTTTAAATGCCATGTTGTCATTTATATTGAACAATTTTGATGGTGTTGATACTTATATGACCAAACTATTTTTGCTGTTATACGCTGACGATATTGTGATATTTTCAGAATCATCAATTGGTTTACAGAAAGGGTTAGCTATTTTAGCTATTTACTGTACAAAATGGAAACTTAAGGTTAATGTTAACAAAACAAAAATAATTATATTTAGAAAAGCTGGACTTTTACCCAGAAATCTTGTTTTCATGTTCAATAACTCTCCAGTTGAAATCGTTAAATCTTTGACCTATCTTGGCATTGTCTTTAGTCAAGGTGGCTCCTTTAATGAAACACAATTAAGTTTAGCTGGTAAAGCACAGAAAGCAATATTTAAGTTAAACAAATGTTTAATGAAATTTACAGATATTTCTGTGTCACACAGATTAGATTTATTTGATAAACTTGTATTACCCATTTTATGTTATGGCTCCGAAGTTTGGGGATTTCAAAGTTCAGATAATATTGAGAGAATACACACTATTTATTGTAAAAATGTTTTACGTGTTAAACGTTCTACTCAAAATGACTTTGTATATGGTATTCTTGGCAGATTTAGCATTAAGGATATTAGATATATTAGAATAATTAAATTTTGGTTGAAAATTGTTAACACTAATGACCAAAAGTATTTTAAACTTATATATAATATGCTTAAAATAGATGCTGATTTATACCCAAATAAAATATCTTGGGTTACACGTGTACAAGATTTATTATCAAGGTTAGGGTTTCATGATGTTTGGCTCCAACAAAATGTTGGCAATAAACATGTTTTCTTAAGTATATTTAAACAACGTTTATATGATAATAGCTTACAAACGTGGCAAACTCGTATAGATAATTCAACCAGAGCTGTATTTTTTAGAGAAGTTGTTACATTTGGTACTCAACATTTTCTTAGTACTCTTAATTTAATATACCTAAATTTAGAATCGCTATGACGAGACATTGTTTCTTCTCATAATTTGTGTATAGAATCTGGCAGATGGCAAAGACCGAGAATGCAGGTCGAAAACAGATTATGTACTGTTTGTCAAAAAATAGAGGACGAATATCATTTTTTATTAGAATGCTTACTGTATAATGATTTGCGTAAAACGTATATAAACCGCTTCTACTGGACTAGACCAAGCATGTATAAATTAAAATTACTGTTCGAAACTCAAAATCAAAATGTAAAAAAGAAATTAAGTGTTTACATCTTCAAAGCATTTGAACTCAGAAAAATACAACATTCATAGTATCATTTGTAGAATAATCTCAGATTGTTACATGTCTGTATACACAGTTAAAACGTTTTACCTTTTACTTTTGTACACTGATCATAATGTTGTTTTTTGTGTGATTTTGTTTTGTTTTTGTAGAACTTTGGAAATCAAATAAATAGTAGAGAGCATTGTGGTATTTACAAACAAAAACGACTATCACCTATCGTTGATTATACTGTTCGATCGACATCCGGGTAGTTTCCGAGTACGGCGGACATTTTTTCAGCAGCAGTACAACTCGGTAAAAGAACGTCTTAAACAACACTTAAAAGCAACAATCTCAGGTATAAACGTGACAATAACTTCAATGAATGATGTCTTTTATGCAAAATGGAGCTTATTCAGGCAAATTTACACCTCTTGCCGATGATTTCACCGATGTCAACAATAGGAAACGTGCACGTCACCATTCCGGTACCCCACCCACCTATAATCAACAAACTCAACAACCTCCCTTTAACTTGAAGTATTGCATAGGTCCAACTAAAGAACAGTTCCAGGACATGAACCATGATGACAAACTATGCTCTATGTTTGAACTTCTAGGAAACTTGGCCCCACTGAAACACCGAGTTGACAATATAGAGCAGCATATGTATGTCAGTTCAGCTATACATAACGTTACCGAATCGCGACTGCGCCTTTTGGAGTACAAATCAATTGATATGGAGGCCCGTCAACGGAACTGCAATCTGCTATTCTCTGGTCATCAGGAATCGTTTACAAATGAAGACTGCAAAACCATAGTGAGTAAACTACTATGTGAACATCTAAACATGCCGACTGACTCTTTTGTAATCACCAAGGCTTATAGAATAGGCAGACGGCAGGTTTATGGCACCAAACCAAAACACAGGAACATTATTGTTACTTTTACAGACCCTGCGCATACTGACGCGATAATGTCCAACGCCCGTCTCTTGAAAGGCACACACTTTGGGGTTAGCCGAGACTACCCATCTGAAATAAGTGAAGCCCGCAAAGACCTATGGCCAGAGTATAAGCGAGCCCGTGATAAGTATGGTCCCAAACGAGTTATGATCAAATTCCCGGCGGCGCTTGTTGTCAATGGAGACACTGTGAAAGATCACTTCCCGGAATGGCACAACGTTTTAAGGGGATCACGCAATTCCAATGTGCCGGATCGAGTTCAGGAAGGCGTCAAAGGAATTATCGCCCAAATGTCGAAAGCCACACCTTTACCACATAGTCCAACCCTCCACGAGGTCGCAGAACCGGATAGTGAATCAGCCGGTATCTCTGATAGTGACAGCGACATGGAGTTTGAAGGCCCCACTCCAATAATACAGACATTATCAACTCCGTCTCCCAGTGAAACCCACCAACATAGAGAACCAGCCTCAAATAATGTGACCGACCCATCTGCCAAGAAAACAAAGAAACATGCCCCGGGTAAACCACAAACCGACAAAACAAACCCAAGCCAGACGAAATCCCCACTTGACCTGTCCCAACCGAAGGATCTGCACAACTGTACTGACACTGGTGGCACTACCACTGCGCAGGATGGCGCAACATCATCGTTTGTATAGGACATATCAGGAGAAGTGCCCGACACAGATGCTGATGAAAGTACTGTGCTTTATGGTGACTTATTAACTGATATAAATACAAGTTCTGAATCTAATGTTTTGCATTCTAAACAATGTATTACCAAGTCCTCTATTACGACTAGTGATAAATACATCGCTGAACCAATTGTCAACGATATTGAAAGTTATCTATCCATATTTGTTACAAATGAATCTCATAATATGCATAATGATAACAGTGCTGCTATATTCTACGCTGCAGAGAGCGACATTCAATCGAGCGACAAGTGTATTACCGAAGCAAATATCTCCAAAAGCAATTGTATATCCAGTGCTTTTAATAGTAATACTTGTACCCATGAAAATAACAGTTTTAATTGCTATAATTCCCATAGTGTCCACAGTGCCCATGTAACCAATCAAGCACACACAAGTATTGGTGCACAAAATAAAACCAACTTTATATATAGTGACCTTACTGCCCCTAGAACCTTTGCCCAAAGCAACCAACATGTTTCCCATACCGACAACTTAACCGTTGAAAATGACATTATATACAGCCAATATAATGCTGCTGAAAACATTGCTAAACATAATTACCATAATACTGAAACCAATGCACTGCACAGTAGTAGACATAAAGACCAAACAATCCCCAAGTTACCCGCCACAAATAGTGACTATAGCGCCACCCAACCCAATATTACTTCGAATGATCATTATATTGCTGATACCAACGCCACCACTTGTATCATAAATGCTGCAACAACCAGTATTACACATAAATGCAAAAACGCGTACCAATACAACCAAAATCATTCCGACATAAATGATGTTGAAATCACCAATACACGTTACACTGCCGATACCAATGCTACCACTTGCAACACAAATGTTGATACACCCCTCACCACACCAATTATCAAGAACGTGCATCAACCCAATAAAACTCATCCCGACATTATTGATCCTAAAATAGCTAATACACAAAATTACCCCATGGATAAAAATATTCAGCCTGACACACAAAAACCAACATTATATTCTGACACTATCTCTATTGGGACGTTAAATGTGTGTGGTATTAAGACCAAATCTAAATATCCTGAATTTTCACAACTACTGAACATACACGACATATTTTGTGTTACGGAAACAAAAATAGACAAGTACGACATAATTTCGATTCCAAACTTTACTTTCCTATCTAAACCGAGAACCCAAAAATACGTCCGGAAATCTGGCGGAGTGGGTATATTTATAAAAAACAACTTGATCAACTACGTTGATGTTATTAAAACTGTCTCAGAGTATGCTCTTTGGATTAAAGTTAGCAAATGTCTATTCGGCCTAGACGACGATTTAATTATCGGTGCGGTGTACATACCGCCAGAGTACTCGAAATTCATGAACGCTGAAGAACTTTGCAGTTTTGAAAATGAAGTCATTGATATGTGTTCTGAAAGTAAGTATGTTGTGATTACCGGTGACACAAACGGACACACCGCCGAACTTCCGGATTTTATTTCTGCCGACGATTTTCTTTATAGCCATTTTGATTTTGATCAGAACACGATAGATTTCTTTAACAAAACCCATGTACTTGTAAATAATAACATACCGTTAAAACGCATATCGCAAGATACCAAAACCGATTACATGGGCCGCAATTTTATAGACATTTGTAAAAATAATAACTTATTTATTCTAAACGGTAGAATAGGAAAAGACAAAGGCATTGGCAAGTTCACATTTAGAAACAAATCCGTTATAGATTACACAGCCGCCTCGACAAGCTGTATTGAACAAATATCTGAATTCGAGGTCCGCGAACTCGATTCGTTATACTCCGACGGGCACGCTATGCTTATCATGCAACTTAGGCTAAACACACTAACACCAGACCCACCCGCATCAATCCCAACTCCGGACAGCAATAGACCGCCTAAATGGAACGAAAGCAAAACACAAACATTCGTTGAAAGAATTGACAGAACTAAAATTGATGAAATCGAACATATTCTGAACAACTTCCCTAATGCAAACCCCAGTGCAACAATTAATGACATAACATGCAAAATAGCAGACATATTCACAAACTCGGCAAAAAAGACATTT
The DNA here is from genome assembly GCA_037043455.1 of Cyrtodaria siliqua. Taxonomy (NCBI): domain Eukaryota; kingdom Metazoa; phylum Mollusca; class Bivalvia; order Adapedonta; family Hiatellidae; genus Cyrtodaria; species Cyrtodaria siliqua. The sequence goes on from JAWPHD010012285.1 coordinate 68,702, forward strand.
ATTAAAGTTAAAGCCCGATCCTCAAAACAGAATGATAACAAACCCTGGTTCGGGCCGCATTGTAGAAACGCTCGAGTTATTTATAACACTGCACGCAAAAAATACAAGCTGCACAAGTCTAGTCAAAACAAAGTCGACCTGAACTCCTCCAGTAAACAGTATAAACTGGTTATGCATAGACACATGAACCACTATAATACGCGGCACGAGACCAAGCTGCGCGAAATGAACAGAAAACGTCCAAAGGACTACTGGCGTTTCTTAAATAGTATTAAGCAGAAAACAGATAATAAATCTCCGAACATACATGACCTTAACGAATATTTTAAAAACATTAATACGTCAAATAACAATGACTTGACTACCGACGAACCGACCATAGACGTTTCAGCTGCGAACGACATATTAGACGCCCCAATAACAATTGTCGAAATAGATAAAATGATCTCAAAAGCTAGTAACTCGAAGACCCCCAGTAGTGATTTTATTATAAATGAGTACATCAAAACGACTAAAAATATAATGCTTCCAATATATTGTTCCCTTTTCAACAAAATATTAGACACCGGTATTCTACCAGAACCATGGCTTGAAGGCATAATTTTTCCAATATTTAAAAACAAAGGCTCACCACTTAGCCCAGAAAATTACCGTCCTATAACAATTCTTAGTTGCCTAGGTAAATTATTCACGTCAGTGCTTAATAACAGACTTAATTTCTTCTTAAAAGAATATTGCATTTTAGCGGAAAATCAAGCCGGATTCCGGCAAAAATATTCCACCCTCGACCATATTTTTGTTCTACAATTCTTAATCGAAACGTTACGATCCCAAAAGAAAAAACTGTTTTGCTCGTTTGTTGACTTCTCCCAAGCTTTTGATTCTGTATGGAGAATAGGGCTCTGGCGTAAACTAATTAATTCCGGAATTAACGGCAAATTCCTCCAAGTTGTGCGTAACATGTATTCTAATATTAAATCATGTGTGTCATCAAACGGACAGCAGTCCCCATTTTTCTTAAGCGAAATCGGTGTGAGACAAGGGGAAAACCTCTCCCCCGTCCTATTCTCATTATTTCTTAACGACCTTGAAAGTTACCTGCTATCCACGGAAAACACGGGAGTAACCATGGATCATTCAGACGAAAATATAACTTACTTTTTAAGAATTCTTATCTTATTATACGCAGATGATACTTTAATATTAACCGATAACGCCGAAGATCTCCAAAAATGCCTTAATGACTTTCAAGACTATTGCCAACATTGGAAATTAAAAATAAATCACAGTAAAACAAAAATAATTGTATTTGGCGCGAGAAACACAGCACAGTTTAATTTTACCCTTGGAGGTAACCCAGTAGAAATAGTAGATAAATATAAATATCTTGGAGTGTATTTTTCAAACTCAGGAAGCTTCCTAAATGCTAGAAAGCATATTGCAAGCCAAGCCAATAAAGCGTTGCATCTACTATATACTAGAATTTATAATTTAAACTTACCAATAGACCTCCAGCTCAAACTGTTCGATCAAACAATTCTACCAATTATAACGTACGCTTGCGAAATATGGGGATTTGAAAACCTTGACTTACTCGAACGTATTCATTCCAGTTTTCTCCGTAAAATCACAAATAGTCGAAAAAGTACCCCTCTTTATATGTTATACGCTGAGTTAGGACGCCAACCGATAGCAATTACAATAAAATCGCGTATGTTAACATTTTGGAATAACATCATCTTAAGCAATCACGCGAAACTATCACATATTTCATACCTTATTATGTGTAACTCCGAAGTTTACCAGTACAAATGGATTAAGCACATTAGGAATATATTAAACTCGACGGGTTTTCCTGATATTTGGATCAATCAACAACATTTAGAGACGAGATATGTAAACAAACTAGTTAAACAGACCTTAATTGATACGTTTAATCAAGACTGGAAATCTCAATTAGAATTATCGTCCAAAGGAAAAAACTATAGTTTACTAAAAGATAATACCCAGTTAGAGTTTTACCTTAAGGCCCTCCCCAAACATGAGTACTTACCGCTACTCAAACTTCGCACTGCAAACCACAACTTTCTGATAGAAACTGGACGCTGGTCAAATAATCGAGTTCCTTACCAAGACAGAAAATGTTCTCATTGTCACCTTAACGACCTGGCAGACGAATACCATTACATACTAGTTTGTCCCTCTTTCCACATCAAAAGAAAACAATTGTTAGACGAATACTACTACAAACATCCTAACACACTGAAATTCAAACAACTCTTTGAGTCAGAATCAATAGAAACAATTCGAAACTTGAGCATTTTCGCAAAATTTCTTCTAAAGCAAATAAAATAACTAGATTCACTTACTACACTGAGTACTATATATATTTTATATATATCCAATATTATCCACTATTTTCCATTGCGTTGACACCGTCACTCCATCTGTATAGTCTTGTTGTCCCCTTTAACACAATCCAAGTCCTAGATATCACCCAAAACAAATTTATGAACGACACGTCGAACCTAATATACACCAAGACACAGTTTGCACGTGCAAATGCAGCCAACATTAATACTATCGGTACATACAGTCAATGACAGCACGCCACTACAAACATTCCAACCATGCACGTTTTTCTTGTGGCCACCCTAGTCTCCAAAATAATAAACAGTATGCCTTTCAACGGTGAAAGGCCCGGCCATATTATTACAAACCCGAAGATTCCCACGAACGTATCCTTTCCTGTTTTCGTTTTCGCATTGGAAAGGGCTTTCAGTAGGGAACACTTTGTATTCTCTTCCTCATAGTAATATAATAATATTTATTTACTTTTGCATTTCACACCACCCGCTCCCCTTAAATTAGCTTTAATAGTTCGCAAGAGCTACATTTAGTACGAATTCGTGTATAAAAAAATATATATATATAACTTATATATATATATTTAATTTTTTTTTATTTTTTTTTGTTAAAAAAAAAGAAAAAAGAAACTGACAAAGGAACAACTTATACCCTCTGTCACGTTTCTTGTTTTTTCTCTCTGCAGTGTGGTATATTGCAATTTAAATAGACTATTCTACTCATTTGTTTCTGTATCGAATTGTATTAAAATGTGCACCACACTTAAAACTGATTCATCAAGTGCATAATAATCGCCACAAAGTAATAATACTGAATTGCAACTGCTCTAGTATTCTACATCTAACTATGTAATCATAGCCTCACTTCTCCCTTACCTGCTACTTCTTCTACCTACATCCCACGTACCCCTACCCCGTTATATAACATCATATTTTGTGTACTATGCCTCATGTTGTTATTTCATGTATTTCATATATGTTGTAACCTGAGTGAAACAATAAAGATTATGATTATGATTATGATTATGTTATATGATAGTATAGATAGTAGAATATCAATACAGATTATCTTCATAGTGGCAATATAATTTGAAAGGCTGTTTCTCACCTTCTCCGTTTATTTCTTCTCCGCTTATTTTCTGTCATAAGTTGTGTATACAGCATATATTCATATTACTAAAAATGCTGTTTGTTATCTTGCTATGTCAATTGCTTGTATGAATGTAAACTATGTCTCACGGGCCTCTGGCCTATTGATTGATGAATAAAGTCTTCTTCTTCATATCTAGACCAAAATTAAAAATGAATAACTTACATTCTCATCACAAATGACACATAAGCTGCCAAAAAAATCCACAGGAAAATGGGGGTCATGTATCTTCTAAGAAAGAACTTGTCTCATGAATGAATGCTCCCTTGAAAAACATAAACACTGAGATGCCATAATATTGTATTCATACACTCATTTTCATATAAGCAAAATAAATTAAAAACTCACAATTTTAACATGACAATGCTTGAAAAATGTAACAAATAGTTCAACAATGTGATATAAACCAAAAATAGCACTTAAAATTAGTGAAAATGCCTTTTTTTTTTACAAAAAGAAATGAGAATTATTTATTGACGCCATTATGCGATACCCCAGGTCGACATTTCCTGTGTTGCAATGGGTGTGCTACACCTGTAATAAAAAGATAATATATATATATATATATATATATATATATATATATATATATATATACAGTACTGTATGTATATCTGGCAGATTAAAGATAATTTGGATATGTTTATAAAAAAATAGTCTTGATTTTGCAAAACCAAATACAAAAATATTCACAAACTATTTGAACAGTGTTGAACCTACTACAGTGTATTTTAGGGGTGCATAGAATTACCGGAATCCACCTATTTACCGGAATCTACCGGAATCCACTTGAATTACCGGAATCCACCATAGAGTTACCGGAATCTACTTTTGAATTACCGGAATCCACTATTTATGATCTAAATTGACGTAAATGTATAGTTAATTAAGTAATATATTAATGAATATGTGTTTTTGTGACTTTAATTATCGAAAAATACCGGAATACTACTTTTGAATTACCGGAATCCACTATTTTTGATCTAAATTGGCGTAAATGTATAGTTAATTAAGTAATATATTAATGAATATATTAATGAATTGTGTTTTTTGTGACTCTAATTATTAGTGTTATTAGCGAAAATTACCGGAATACACCAGATAATTTGCCGTAATATAAGACACGCCCTGTTACGTCAGCCAACATATCTTTTATTTGAGTGTAACACAACTGCTGTCTTCAATGGCAGGAAGCTTTTGGAACTGGCAGCCTGACAGAAGTAAATATTCTTACCATTACACTGGGAATCGATGTTATTAGTATTAAAATAAATGCATAAGCTATTGTTTTATTATTAATGTAAATACATCATCATGCGCTCCCTAATATCTTATGTCACTTATCTTTTGAACAAAATTCAAGTCTTGTTTATTGAGAACCTGTGTATTAAATCTTGCGTTTAGCACGTGACGTTGTTATTATTAAAGCACGTGTTATAAGTATGCATCTGCTTTATATATTACATCATCATGTCACTTATTTTCCGCTATAAATATGTCACTTATTGCTTCTTTTTTTTAATGCAGAGGCGTAAATCAATGTTAAATGTAATTAAATAATATTAGTACCGTAATAAATATTTTTCCGCTATATATACTTTAAGATATATAACAGAACAAAATTCAAGTCTTGCTAATTGAGAACCTGTGTATTAAATCTTGTCGCGTTTAGCACGTGAGGATGCTATTACAGCACGTGTTATAAGTACGGCCGTATGCATCTGCTTTGTATATTACATCATCATGTCACTTATTTTCCTGCTCACACTTAAAGGTTTCGGTGTCCTTTGTAAAGTAATTAAAAAAAATGAAATAATTTACTTCATTCTTGATTTCATAATCGACTTTTGCATCTAATATTGTTAGTTTGACACAAAATTAGAAAATATTGAATAACATTTCTATGCACCGCATAAAAATAATAAATCTATTTGTTGTTTCTAATTTATTAATTCCTATTATCATTAATTTATATATTAATTATATTGCATTGATGGTCGTTCTACCCATACATCTACCATAATGAATATAAGAAATAGGGATGAATGAACTCTATCTATAACTTTTCGGTTCTGTATAACACTAACACAATCAGATTACTTTTTGGTAAATTTTATAATAATAAGTGATCTTACTCGATTTAGTCAAGTCCTATTATCATTAATTTATATATTTATTAGATTGCATTGATGGTCGTTCTTTCCATACATCTACCATACATCATAGGAAATTGGTAAATTGATAATAATAAGTGACAAGAAGTTATTATCTTAATCGATTTATTCATTTACTTGTTTGTGATTCGGTTAGTAATTGATTAGTGAACTATATTTACTAATTAGTAAAATGTTTGCACATGATTTAATTAATATAGGACATTTAGATTAAAACACACTACTGACATATCAATTACATGATTCACTCAGTTTAAGAAAATTTGACGACGAATTCGACAGGCTTCTGCAGTTTAAACCAGACTACGTCTTTGTCAACGTCGGCGGTAACGACATAGATTCAAATTCTCCAGCACCAGACATTGTCAATAGGATTATTGACATAGTTCTTAGATTGAAGGCTGCTGGCGTGAAACGGGTGTTTGTTGGCTGTATTGCCGAGCGAGGAAATGTGAGAAATACAACTGTCGCACATTTCAATCAAGTGCGACGCAGTGTTAACAAGAGGCTGCGGGTTATGTTGCAGGAAGACTTCATCAATGTCATGAAGAAACTGAAGTTCCCTCGCCATTATGACGCAGACATGGTTCATCCTGGAGCCAAAGAAGGTGGCATGAGAATATTGACATCTGTCATTCATAGATGTTTATTATCTACCAAGATATAAATGCTTTATGCATTATAAACTTTTAAGGGCCAAACAATATTGTTCGAAAGAACATCTCAAAATTGTCAATAACCAAGACCCTTTTAACAATATCAATAAAATTATACTGTATCTATTATTATGACACATGTAAAAGAGGTAAAAAAACTAATGCAAACAACATCATCATCCGTAAATGAAATTTTATTAGCCATTTATTTGTTAGTACAATTCATAAAATACGAAAAAAACACAAATAAATATATAAAAACAACAACATATTTTATGAAGTATATATCATTATTAGTACATTATCTTTAGTCTTCTAATACTATAACTAATGTATTCTATCAATATTTTAAAATATATAAATTATATCAATTATAAAAAGTGGATTCCGGTAATTCAAATGGATTCCGGTAGATTCCGGTAAATATGTGGATTCCGGTAATTCTATGCACCGGTATTTTAGTGAGGTTTGGAGAATTTGAACTCTTACTAATTTACTAGTGAACAGTTACTGAGGACAGATATGACACATGCTAACTCCAAAAAGTATTCAATTAAAGTTTTTCAAATATAAAACGTCTTCATAGAATGGTTCATGGTCTACGCGAGATCAAAGCCTAGCTTGTAGAGTTAATAGAAACAAGTGCAGTAACAGATCAGTATTCAATGCAGTATGACAGAAATTAGATTTTCTAAAACCTGACTGTCCCTTATAAATAACACCATACATTTCTTCCAAGTAAAGAGCTGGGATAATTAGCTCTGCGTGACTAGGCATGCTGATGGCGCACAGCTAGTCCAAAAACTATGTACAGTTAAAATTGGTAAAATTATTTACACTGCTATCTTTGTCGATATGAAGGAGCAGACCACACCAAGAGGAATGAACTGACTCTTCCAGTGAGGGCGAGGAGACCACTGTAGACGGGTGTGTGTTTTATTTTAAGATAGTAAATGTCTTGGTTGGCTATATGTCTCTCTAATATAGTTGATAAAATGAGACAAATGGAAATTGGTCTGATAATAGAATACAGTATACAACAACGAGCTACACTATATACTAGTATACAGTATACAACAACGAGCTACACTATATACTAGTATACAGTATACAACAACGAGTTATAATATATACTAGTATACAGTTTACAACAACGAGTTACAATACATACTAGTATACAGTAAACAACAACGAGTACAACAAAGAGATATAATATATACTAGTATACAGTATACAGCAACGTTATAATATATACTAGTATACAGTATACAGCAACGAGTTATAATATATAATAGTATACAGTATACAACAACGAGTTACAATATATACTAGTATACAGTATACAACAATGAGTTATAATATATACTAGTATACAGTATACAACAACGAGTTATAATATATACTAGTATACAGTATACAACAACGAGTTATAATATATACTAGTATACAGTATACAACAACGAGTTATAATATATACTAGTATACAGTATACAACAACGAGTTACAATATATACTAGTATACAGCATACAACAACTTCAGGATGCCCTCAATTAAAAGTAGATACAAAAGTCTAAAACGACATGCAGCAATTCAAAACGAGGTCAACCAAAATACGCATGAAAAACAAACAATTACAATGAGTAATAGAGGCACAGTATACGACACCACAAACATAAAATGGTTGACAACAGGAGCACCGCCTTAGAACGGTTGACAACAGGGGCACCGCCTTAGAACGGTTGACAACAGGGGCACCGCCTTAGAACGGTTGACAACAGGGCACCACCTTATAACGGTTGACAACAGGGGCACCGCCTTAGAACGGTTGACAACAGGGGCACCGCCTTAGAACGGTTGACAACAGGGGCACCGCCTAGAA
>JAWPHD010012286.1:0-76917 GCA_037043455.1 Cyrtodaria siliqua
ACTTCTTTTGTCACTGTATCTAATAAAATTATCACCCTGCAAATGAGCATTAAAATCACCAAGGAGTATAACTTTTCCCTTTTGCTCATGTATAGAAATGATTTTATTTACCTTTTCAACATAGTCAACAAATAGTTTGTGAGGAAGGTTACTACTAGGAAAGTAGACTTGCACAATTGTCAATAAACTTTCATTAGGTAACTGTGTTTGTATGCCTACAAGTCTGTCATAATCAAATAAAACGGGGCTCACAAAATCATTTAATTGTCTTTTCCATATTATAGCTACACCACCCTTGCCATACCTCCGATTTTCTTCGGGTCTTGAATTATCTGAGACACTTAGACTAACGTAATCTCTGTGGATCGAGTCTAAGAAGTGACTGTCCCGTTCTAAATGCCAATGTTCCGAGAGACCACAAATATCTATGTTACTTTCAACTAATACATTACTTAAATAGTAACTGCTTGACATAATGCCAGTCGCATTCCAAGTCATGATATTTAATGTATGCATTGTGAAAATATGGAGGTACAGAAAGAGCAATATTAGTGACACCATTGTGTAAACGAAAAACATGCAGTAGAACGTGAATTTGTCTAAACAAATGCTTCATTGTCAGAGTCACCATCGGTTAGTGGGATGATTATCATAGTTGTGTTCTCTTCTTTTTCTGTATACGTTCCTGGTCACCCAAGGTCTGCACTCGACATGGCGTGGCCAAAACCCCTCAAATGTAACCATGTCAATGTTTTCATCAACTTCAACGTTGAGTCTGATCGTAACGCCGTAACTATCACGAATGGGATAAATAGTTACCCACGTGACAGTAACACCCCTTCTTTTACAATATATAATGAGTTTGTCTTCTGTTATACTCGATTTAAAACCGCTTACATGATAACGTTTTACATAAACCGAAAAGTCTTTATCTCTATCATTGAATTGTTGATGACTTCTGTCATCGGAATCGAAATGGTTTGTACTATTCTGTTTTTTGCCGGAATATGGGGCACTGTTCACTACGACCGGGATGGGATTTCCTTTTTCGGCGTGGAGCGTATTCTCTTGATGTCCCACATTCGATCTTCTGCTTTTAAGTGGTAATACAGTGGCTGGTGTGTTGGCCTGCTGTGTTTTGTGAACAGGAAGATTTAATACAACTTCTGCAAAGCTAAGTATAGACTTTTCTTTGGCGGCGGTTGCCGTGTAACCCGAAGGTCTTTGTACATCCTTGACTGTAGACGAGGCAGTAGCAACATATGCTTTGTCGAACATATCGTGATCATGATCACTTTTATTGGTAGAGTCAGATATTGCAGCACTGTTATTGTTTCCTTCTGTGCATAAGAATCTGTCGTGCTTTGTGCCACTAAGCGTCGTTTGATCTTGAACTTGTTTTGTAAAATCAATACTGCATTTTTCCAGTTTATGTACGCGTTTCGTCAAAGCTGAAAGCTTATCCATATCGCCATTGAATTGCGAAGCGTCCAGTTTGAGCGTAATGTCGTCGGCAATGATATTAATGTCTGTTTTTAGTAACTTGATGTCATTCTTCCAGCTAGCACTACCATTGCTTTTATCTGAACACTATCTCTCAATTTAAAGTGTGTTTACTTCCACTTGCTCCCTTAGTTCAGAGATGTCTGTGGTAATCTCCGCAGTTGTTTTCTTAATGTTACTGTATATCTTTTTTGGAATATGGATAAATATGGATATATTTGATAGTAAGAGTATCGGATTCATATTTAACCATTTCCTCTCTCTGGGCGTCTCTTAATAACCTAAGTTAAACAACAATGCGATTAAATACAGAACAGTTTGAACTACATTTTCACTGATTCAAAAGTACTGTAAATATAATTAAATATTTTAACTAACCACACAGTGGTTGGCCAATGGAAATTTCCGGCAAGCATAAACTATATAAGTATTTTGTTCTCGTTCCTGCATGTTCTATAGACGTTTATATCATCTAATTATAAATAAAAGCTATTTTTGAAGTATTTAAAAACTAATGTACTAATAGTATGTAAATCTGTCATTTTATGCACTATCTGTGTGAAAACGTATTGAACAATAAATCAAGGACAAATCCTTCAATATCATTATTCAATCCCCGTCTCATACTTATATGATACCACATAATGCTTGTATGATAGCACATAATGGTTGTATGATACCACATAATGCTTGTTTGATACCACATAATGCCTGTTTGATACCACATAATGCCATACCACATAATGCCTGTATGATATAACATAATGCCTGTATGATACCACATAATGCTTGTATGATACCACATAATGCCTGTATGATACCACATAATGCTTGTATAATACCACATAATGCCTGTATGATACCACATAATGCTTGTATGATACCACATAATACTTGTATGATACCACATAATGCCTATATGATACCACATAATGCCTGTATGATACCACAAAATTCTTGTATGATACCACATAATTCATGATGTTTCTACAGGATTCCTCAGTATGTAAAGCCGGGATACAGAGCGGGGTAATTCCAGCAACAGCCAATCAAAACGGCATTTCCAGTCAGGCGGCCAATGCGTAAGTGTAGAGAATTTCGTCGTCTTGGTTTTGAAGGAATACTTAATGCGTGTGAAATTGTTTAAAACTCAAAACATATCTGTTTTATATTAATACCTAACTTAAGTGGTAGTAAGAACAAAATGTTAAGTTACGTATTTCCCGATTACGGTAATTTCAAACAGGTTTCTGTAAACATCGTCAAAAAAGAATTAATGTTTCTGTTAATTAAGTCTCATTGAAATAATCAAATTTTGTTCAATATATTTAAATATGAAAATGTTCATTACATCACGATTTTGCACATGGTTTGAACGTGTCTGTTTGAAATATTGTATCATTGCAGTGCGCCTGGTGTTCAAAGTGTTATTCCAGTTGGATAAAAAACAACAACTACACAATGCAGAGAACGTGAATACTACTTTTGTTGTTCTGTGTGGAATATACAATACAGTTATATGTATTAAATTCAACTCGAAATATTTCCGTGTTTATTAATCATGTCATTCAGCCTGAGATAATGTCAGTTAAGGCGGTTAGTTAATGGTTATCTGTCATGGCCGACACCAATATGCACTTTCTTTTGTTGTATAAAAGTCCGTAAAAATAAATGAGTACTCATTCATTATTGAATTTATTAAACGAGTTGGCAAAATGATATAATGCGAGGCTCTTGCCGAGATTATATCATTTTTGCTAACGAGTTCATTATTGAATATATTAAACGAGTTGGCAAAATGATATAATGCGAGGCTCTTCATTATTGAATTTATTAAACGAGTTGGCAAAATGATATAATGCGAGGCTCTTGCCGAGCATTATATAATTTTTGCTAACGAGTTAATACATTCAATAATGAATGAGAACGAATATTAGATTCTATTTATCACATAACTTATAACGTCACATTACGTCAGAAAACGTACATTAACGTGACGTCCATGACGTCATTGACGTTATCTTATACCACTATATTGAATGGTGTTATAAACATGAGTACAACTCTGTTCGTTTGATTATTTCTGGTTCAAGTCTGGGGGCAATTCCCATCAAGTCATGCCATATATGAGCAAACCAGGATCAACATACATATCGGGATATGGGTATAGACAATTCCGAGATTAATTATTTTGATGCCACTATATGTCTTACATTCACGCAAAGGGGAATGAAACATCCACTTAGCATATAGCCGGTTTTGTATTTCCTATACATTCCCATACATCTGTGATAATCCGTGTTACTAGTTTCTTTAATGGAACTTTTATTTAGATGGATAGACTTGATTAGACGTAATATATCTTGTCATTCATATGCTTTGGAGAATTATCTGTAAAGATACGGAATGATTTTGGTGTAATTGTAGTCTAAAACTATTTGCCGACATCGAACGAAATAAAAGCGTTTTACCCTTGATCTTTAGCAATTATTTTGTTTGTGTCCGAACTGTTGTCACCGCATTAGGTTTGAATGGACGTGTAATTTGGTGTGGTTCATACCACAGGCCCCCCTACAGGAGAGAGAGAAGAAAAAATTGTGTTGTAGTGTATGTATATATAAATACAAGGCTGGAAACTAATTTCACACTCGATTTATTTTCGGAATTGCTTTTTTACCTTTTTAATGGTCCGTGCGTAAATGTCACTCAGCGATTGGATCAGGTATACATTTTTCTTCGTTTCTGCAACATTGGTTTACCAAAATATGCATACCGTGTCGTATAAACAATAAGACGATTTATAATATGCTAAATGACGAAATATCAGGATTTTTCAGTGAAGTATTATAAGTCTGTTTTCGTGAACCAGAAATAGTGCTCGGGACTTTTTGATCCTCATTTCTTTAAAGGGACACACTTGAAATGTTTATCAAGCATTGAAATCAGCGTATTGATTTATTTATCCGGTACCATTTTGACTATAAACCTACTTGCATACAATTTAATAAAATTCTGAGATTTATTTTTTCGTCTTAGTCTACCATAAGTTTATGTATTTAGATAGCACTCTAATTGCGTAATAAAACAAAAGATATTCGGTGCAACGATGCAATTTTAACACTATTAACTTTAGATTACTTTGCAGAAACCATTCAAATGTGACCAGTCCATGGATTGACTTATCTTTTGCTCAAACCACATGGTCAATGATCATTTATTATAAATATATACTGTAACGAAAAAGAAACGCAACTCGGGAATTTTCGCTATATATTGTATGTACTGCTGTTAATCGAATGGTACATGGCTACGTAAGGCCTTTCCGTTCGGAAAAAGTCTAAAACAACACTCTGCACAGCAAATAGTATTCCTTCAAAGTTTCATTATTGGCAGAGTACGTGTTTGGCTCAGGCATGTGAGCAAACTTAGGATGCAATGTTTTGCAAACTCTACATTAAATACATTACTAAAATGGCTCAATTTTTCAAAGAGAAACTTCCACATTTATGAATTTACAAAGTGTACTGCGATAAAACGTCTACAACAACACAGTTGTGTCCCTTCTCTAACTAATTGCAAGTTTTTGTTTACACAACATCTTTGAATTTCTTTTGAAAAGTATGTGGAATTAAATGTGCAGTATATACAATATATAGCGGAAATTCCCGAGTTTGCGTTTCTTTTTCGCTTCAGTATACAAACATGGACCAAACATGGTGAGTATCAACTGAATAGTCAATAAAATATCCCTTGTTTAATAACCATCAGCAATAATAATAGCATTTTTATTTTAAGTTTTACACAAATCTGATTACGTGTTTAACTAACCAATGCTAAAACAAAACACCACAAATGGAAAATACATATTCATGTATTTCTTTATCTACAACATGTTTTAGTTTCAGTTTTAAAACAGATGATGGCATTTTTAATGCATTGACTTAAAAATCATTTGAACATAAAGTCATTGTTTTAAAAAAAATAATGAAAAAGTAATAGCAATTTAAAGGAGTACATTTTAAGGTGTTCTTAAGAATTGTTCAAATACATTATTGTTGCATTAAATTGATAAAATAAATTAAACGAACCATAAACCACCAAAAGAACTTATGCTGAATATATAAAATAAAAGGCTCGCAATAAAATCGCAGTTTATTAAACGCTAGCGTCATGTGTCGATATCGCAGAGGTGCTAATATTGATCATTTCTTTAATTTATTTTTTAAGAAATCTAGGTTTTGGGACTAGATTTCTTTATAAAAAAAAAGAAGATGTGCATGATGTACCGCCTTCACTAATTAATTGATGCACCATACTGAAATAACAGGTTTTGAACTGTTTTAAAAAGACATTAAATATGATCATTTGTATAATTATATTAAACTCGGGTAGAAAGAAATAATACTCGGGTAGAAAGAAATAACAATGTGCGATATTTTTAAAAATCATTATTGCAGAGTGCCACTTTAAACAGTTCATGTTTTATAAACTAATGTTTCGTGTAGGTTGAATTCGTCTAGGATTCTTAGATACATTATAATGAAAAAAAAATAATCATAGATAAATATGACACGATAATTAAAACTAGCTATTTTACTGAACAAACAAAGAATGATGTTTTATTTATAGAATAAAGGTATCAACAGTTCATCATGCTGACATGTTAACTGCAACTAAAACAAAAACTATCCATGTTCTATTTATATCAATTTTGTTCACGATACATAGAGAATAATAAATTGGTATTTTCATATCACACCCTATATCAGGCCTGAGACGCCATATTAGCCCGAGAGCTTTAGCTCGAGGGCTGATTTGGGTCGAGGGCCTGATATAGGGTGTGATATGAAAATACACATTTTTTATTCTATTTATCATATACTTCAGCAATGACTTTGTTGAACTGTCAAATTCAACTAATTTACTACGCTTTTTTTCCGGGGAGAATACAATAATATTATTAATATATGTTATACCATTTTTATGTGTTCATGCACGTCTGTCGCGTAAACTTGTGTAGATCTACACGACATTTTTTTCCGTTCCGAAATTTGATTTAAAATGAATGCCATTGACTTTGAAATTGTCTAATTCAGAAAATGAATGGTCACAAGTGGTTATTTTATCCAGGGATAGTTCTATATAATTGAGTTTATTATAAAGTTGTTAAACTATTTTTATGGTCCGTGTATTATGCTTTATTTATTTATTTATTTGACTTTTATCTATTTTATTTCATCTTCTTTGCATTCTTATTCAAGTCATTTCCGTAGAGTTATGGTCAAAAATGACAGCTCAACGTACACATGTAGATGTATCGCCAATAATCTGGCGCGAAAACAGGATGACAAACGATACCAGTGACACATCGTATACAATCGTAACTAATCGGTAATTTCCGTATCACTCCACTGAAAGAATCATAAAGAACATTCGGTTATTTCCGTGATATGACATGTTTTAACCGTGTTGCCCGGCAACTACATCCTGATTGATATTAGCTAATTCTATGTCGTATCGTATATTCAAAAACAACGTATTTATCAATTTATAGGGAAGTATGTGATAAAATCACATACTGAACGACTACTAAGATAATTGAATACAATTATTGAAGCAAATTGTTCTGCATATTACCTAATGTTGATTATATCGCACCAATACTATATTTTAAACCTACAAATATATGCAGGGAAATGCCATTATAAAGATATAAGAGAATCAGGCACTTCTGAAAAACACGATGAGAGAAGTGAAAATCAAATAGACAAGAAAATATGTTCCAATTAAAATTATGAATTATTAATAGTATATGGCGACATTGGGAAATTCATAACTTTCACATCTGGTCAACTTCCGTTAGGTCGAGATATTCAGTAGGTGAAAATAAAGGGGTTTACTCGGACTTTATCCTCAATCTCTATATGAAAAATGAAAATATTAGACCATGATTTAAATTAAATGTATCCACATTGGTGTTTTAAAATCAGACAACACCGAAAGATGATACATAGATATACACAAAAAACAAAGCTTTTAATATAATTATCCCTACAAGCTAGTTTTATAAAGGGCTAAAGTCAGTTGAGCACCAACGATAATTGAATTGAATTGGGTTTTAAGGCGCACCAACACATGAAAAGGTTATATGGCGCCAAACAGGCATGAACATGCCAGGCTCATCTTCCATGTACAGTGAGATAAAATATGGAAAATGGGCCTAGAACCTTCTCACCCTGAACTGCAGAGTTGCTGCAAATTCTATCGTAGAAACTCCATTTACGCTGGAGCCACGTTTATTGTTTTTTTTTGCCACTGCTCTTTTGATGCGAGCGAGATAGCACCTGAAACAATGCAGGGATTATGATGAAGACCTTTAATGAAGTCAGAACATGAACAAAAATGATAAAATGAACATGACTTTGGGGGGGGGGGGGATTCTACCCCTCTGCCTACCCCTCCAAAGGGATATCCAATGGCCCTATTATTTGCCCCGTGACCAAACGGTGGCCCCCGGGAACCACACGGAGCGCACAAACGAGTTTATCCCCTACCAGAATGTGGAGGTCTTTTATTTTATTGATCACTGATTGCTCAAATTATTTTGATGATGTCATGTGAAAGTTATAAATTAGTAAAAAAATGAAAACATTGAATGTATCCTTCCCCTCTCTCTGGGGCGGCTCTAAATAACCTATACTGTGTTGATGAGCCGTTAAACAACATTCAATTGATACCTATATATACGCATCTAAACATGTCAATATTCCCGATCACCCGTGAAGTTTTCTTAAATATTTACACTTGAGCAGTAAAATACAAATCTCTTATTACTCTGTTTTAAAACACATTTTTAGATATGTGCATTTCTCTCTCATAACATTAGATATAATAACATTTATCTTACACTGTTCTTAGATAAAATATTTAGTAAAATAGCTAACATAAATAAACATGTACACTGTAGAACTTAAATAAAAAGTAACAAAAAAACTAATATAAAAATGCTTACCTTATCTCTTTTAAATCCATCTTCTATATACTGACTGTATCAATCCGTTTTTCAAAGTGTCAAAAACACCCACTAATACACTTAACCACCAGATGCTAAACCAGATGCACCTGTTGTTATTTTTGCAAATAAGGGGTGATAAGTCATCTGTCACTATGAAGAGTTGGTTTAATTGAATCAATATTTTAATTACAATAATTTCAGTATGTGAATTACAAGAAATCAATATTGTAAATTTAATAATATTAAACAAATGACTTTGTTGGAAATTATTGAAACAATGACAAAAGAGTAATATAGAAAAATCTTTAAAAAATCCTAAATACCTATAGCGAAAATGGTATCTTCCAGAAATTATAATTTGGATTTGAGTGCATACCATAGTTGAATTTTAGCTGTGTTTCGAGCGTTATGGAAGAAAGATATTATTTGCGATGTATTATTTCCACGGATTTAAAGAAATTGAAGGTAAGAATGAATATTTATTCCTTTTTAAGTGATTAATATATAGAAAAGAGAATATTATGATGTTATTAATTAAGTGGTTTCATATTGGCCCAGTTATTGGTCCAAGGACTGTCATATTGACCCAAGGCCGAAGACACTTAATTAATGACAATTTTATTAATTAATATCCACTACAGTATAATTCGTTTTTAATCAAATTATTTTGACATACTTGCGCTTATTTATAGAAGCGTTAATTTCATTTATATGTCAAAAAGCTAGCGCGAATGACGTTACTTAACGTGAATGACGTCACTAAAATCTCGTATTGGCGAGTTTCTTCATATTGGCCTTGTTTTTTCATATTGGCCGACTTCCGGTTCATATTGGCCGAGTTTGCGTCGTATTGTGTGTAGAGTTTCTAGTAAAACAAGGCTAATATAGTTAAGTTAATTAATAATATGATGTTATTAATTAAGTGGTAACTCGGACAATATGAAACCACTGAATTAATGACAATTTTATTAATTAACAGCCACTACAGTATAATTTGTTTAAATCAAATTATTTTGACATACTTTGCGTTTATTTATAATAGCGTTAATTACATTTATATGTCAAAAAGCGAGCGCGAATGACGTTACTTAACGTGAATGCCGTCACTTAAATCTTAGCGCGAATGACGTTACTTAATGTGAATGACGTCACTTAAATCTCGTATTGGCGAGTTTTTTCATATTGGCCTTGTTTTTTCATATTGGCCGACTTCCGGTTCATATTGGCCGAGTTTGCGTCGTATTGTGTGTAGAGTTTCTAGTAAAACAAGGCTTATATAGTTAAGTTAATTAATAATATAACTCGGACAATATGAAACCACTGAATTAATGACAATTTTATTAATTAACAGCCACTACAGTATAATTTGTTTTAATCAAATTATTTTGACATACTTTGCGTTTATTTATAATAGCGTTAATTACATTTATATGTCAAAAAGCGAGCGCGAATGACGTTACTTAACGTGAATGCCGTCATTTAAATCTTAGCGCAAATGACGTTACTTAATGTGAATGACGTCACTTAAATCTCGTATTGGCGAGTTTTTTCATATTGGCCTTGTTTTTTCATATTGGCCGACTTCCGGTTCATATTGGCCGAGTTTGCGTCGTATTGTGTGTAGAGTTTCTAGTAAAACAAGGCTAATATAGCTAAGTTAATTAATAATAAATAATACAGCAGGGTGCTTGTTTTTATACTAATAAATCACCGATTTATAGATTAATATAGCAGTGGCATTTCAGTTATATATATATACATATTATTTCGGATTAAACGTTTCTTTTATATAATACCGCATGTATGTCGGTCGGGTCGGTCGGTCCGGTCGATCCGCTCGGGTCGGTCGGGGTCTGGTCTGGTCTGGTCTGTCTGTCTGTCTGTCTCTCTCTCTCTCTCTCTCTCATATTAATTAAAAAAAACAAAAAAATAACGAAATTAATATGCTTTCAGCGCCAGTGGTTTGCTGCTTGTTAGTATAACAGAAGAATGATTAGACGCCTCGTTATCACATGCAGTTGCCGTCCTACTGATGAAAACATGAGGTAAGACTACGTTAGTTAAATGCATGTGGATAGCCTTTTTATTAGGGCATATTATATTTTTTGAAAAGCCATGGGATAATGCAGGGTCCTAAATATCGAGTTTTTTTTTCACTGCCAGTTGTTGCAATGTAAAAACTTTATTTAGAGAAAAAAACTTAATTTTAAATATTTAACTTTAACTTGGAAATGTCCTAACTAAGAAAATGAGTGGTAGTTTTTGAAAATCGGTCAAGTGCATAGAATATTAAGATATATATCGTTGTTTTGACATACACAGACATACGGATAAGGGATGCACGGGCGGATTCATTCGTATGCGAATTAAAATATCAAGTACTACATATAACGCGTAGCTAGAATTTGAGAAATTGAAATAAACCATACATTAATTTATATAAAGCCACATAGGACATCATACTCAAAATTTTTTTTTACAAATAAATGAAAGTTTAAACTAGACAATATTATTAAATTTCAGATCGTGTTTAGTCATTGCGTGTAATACATGTAATGCGTGTCATGCACCTGAAGAGTAAAGAAAGTCATCACTTGGGTTACATTTTTACGTGCTGTTCGATGTAAAATTACTTTCAATAAACGCAGACTTACTGTTATCTTTAACAGTTTGCATTATACACTATTATAGATAAACTTCACGCAAATAAACGCAAGGTAGTAATTCAGGATTTGTATTTTTTTCAGAATTGTTCAAATACATTATTCTCTGCCTGAACGGCAGCGACTCTTATATTGTTTTAGTAATTGCACATGGTAAGGTAGTAATGAATAGTTTCTATGAGTTTTTTCACTTTGATAACTTCACATGGTAGCAATGAACAGTTTATCTGTGTTGTAATGCACGCTAACGCAAACGCATCCCATACATGTGAGTAGTTGTATTTCTGTGCTGATGTGTACTTTAGCACGTCGTGCTACAAAGGTGAATATGTAATCAATTTGTAAGGCATGTCAAGGATTCGCCCACCTTGATTAAAAATGTTTGGTAGCACAAATTGGGTAGAAAGTGTCAGGTAAAAAAAAACGGTCACTGCGTGTTTACGTCTCCGTGACAACTCTTTTTTTGAATATTGTTTTAACACCCGTGACTTGATCTGTTATTATGTTAACCTTTGTTCCCAGTTCCTACCCAGAAATAATGCTATTTTCTCCCGGCAGCTATTTTACGCTTGCGTAAAACCTTGCTTGTTTCTGTATTAAATTGATAAAAGTAAACTAAATAAGCCATGGACTACTAAAATGCGTTCTAAAAGGCCTTGTCTTCCGTGTATTCCAGTCGTAATTGTGGGCAATAAAATAATTAAGACATACCAATAAAGTCAGCAGGTGTTCACAACTTATGGAGAAAAAAAATGTCACAATGAACATGCGGTCCCGTCAGAGATATAGAGAATTTGGCTTTAAATTAACCTTTATTTGACAAGCTGTCAATAAATTAACTTCATTAGTACATAATACAGATATTAGATTCTATTACATACGTTATAATTTATTGAATAAAGTGTTTATGATGAATTTAGAAACAGAGTTTGACCCTGGCTGTTTATTACTTTGAAGTTAAATTTAAAAATGTTTTTTTTTTAGGCAGTTATTTTTTATTTAAAGAGAAAACAAAACAAAAGCCTTAATGTCCCTACACTGTTGAAAGTGAAATCATTTTTATCAGATTTATACACGGTAGACAGACTATTCTTACAGTCTCTTAAGCTTGTATAAGTCCTTTTATTATATGTTTTGATTATACAAATTATTTAAAATAAATCATATTTCAGATCCACCGAATAATTATGAGTTTTAATTTTAAAGATTATGAAATGAAAATAAAAAATAATTTTAGAAGCATAAACTGTAATTGTAATTATTTAAAGCTGTTGGCTTACCTGTAAGTGGCTATGCCATTACATAATTAAATTTACATTTATATGTTTATTAAAGATTGTTTTTCTATTCATTTCTTAAAATACTCATTCACATGTGTACAAACATCAAAAGTCTATATACCACACTGCATTGATTAGGGCCTTTCACAGCATAATTTGCGATTCCATTGTTTTATACTGGCCCTCATCAGTCAGTGTTTTATTGACCTTTATTAGTAAGTGTTACGTAACACACTGATTTCCTACTAATTACATGTTGGGTTTGTGGGGCGGGGTGCAATGTTTGCACATAAAGTCTAGACCTTCAAAGCGAGCGTCCTGTGTATATATCGTCGAGGTGTTCCGCATAACAGCTATTTATACCTTGGGGATTTCCTCAATGACCTGGTTAGACTTATTGTAATCTATACTTATTACTTATTGCTATGTCTGCCTATATTTTAGGAAACCTATTTATTTGAACCGTTTCACGTTTTAAATTGGTAATTTAATAGTGTTTATTTTATTAGAAAAGAACATAAACAAAAGCCCCGATGTATCCGCTTTAGATTAAACACACATACGATTTATTCATTGTTTGATTATGTAATATGTTTATGTCACTTTCACTGCATGTATAATTATGTATAAAAAAAGCAAAAAAGTTTAATTAAATAGAATTTTTAAATCTTATAGTAAGTTCTGAGTAGAGATAGCTGGAAAACACTATACAATCAACCTTTTCGTATAGCTGATGACGCACATCTGCAAAGAATTCAATATAAACTATTCCATAGAATTGTGTTTACAAATGCGAGACTATATAAATGCGGATTGTCAGAAACAGTATTATGTACACTTTGTAATAACACGAAAGAAACAATGATTCATTTGTTTTATGATTTCATGTGGTCAAAGAATGTCTTAATACGTTTATTTTACCAATTAAGAGACAAATGTGAAATCTCAGTTGAAATGAACCCCAAAAATATTCTTTTGGGCCCAGAATGCTTATCAATTCAGATATTATAATACGAGGGGTGATCGAAAAATAATGAGACTGATCTTATAACTCAAAAAGTATTTGAAATATCAAAATGAAACTTACGACCAAATGAAGCACACTATTTATTCCGCAAACACTACAAATATCAACATATTACTACAAATATACAAATATAAACACATACGTATGTTTAAAATGACAGAGGAGGTACCTGACACGGGAGCGGGGCAGTCACTCAATGACGTACGACGTCAAGTTCATGAGTTTGATGTTGTGTTATCCTAACGTTTCTCGAAGTACTCTCCCATACATGAGATACACATGTTGTGTCGTTGAATCCAATGGTCAAATATGTCTTATTCAAATGCGTTAATAAACCCTTATGAACAGTTCCGTAACTAAATCTGATCGCATATGTCTCTGACCGCTACATGTCGATCACCATAGACAACTTCTTTAATCGTTTCCATTAACGTTGCGTCGATTATCGTCTTTCTTCCGCGCCCCTCGTCTTTTCTAAAGTGATTCGTCCTTCCTTAAAACGTCGATGCCATCTAAAAACAAGTGCACGGGAAACTGAGGGTTTCGTAGACGCTCTCTGAATCATCTCATAGGTTTGTGTAGGTGTTTTGCCTACCTTATAATTGCGCGATTTTCCTTTGAATCAGTTGACGTCATTTTTAACAGATCTTCTGCTAAGTAACGGTTGCTTGTTTTGCCGATTTTAAAGGGACACTCGGCAATCTTGATTTTTAGCTCTACTGATCAGAGATCAGCAGAGCTTATGCCGTGGTGCGGCGTCCGTCGTCCGTCTGTCCGTCTGTCTGTCCGTCTGTCTGTCCGTAAACTTTTTTTTGTAGCGATTTCTCCTCTGAAACTACTAAATGGATTTTCATGAAACTTTACGAAAATGTTGCCCATGAAGTCTAGTTGATCCTAGCAAAAATTCATGTTGATGTGAAATCCAAGATGGCCGCCAGATCTAAAAATAGGTTTTTAAAATACAAGTTTGTAGCGACTTTTTTATGAAAACTATAAGTGATATTGATATGGGACTTTTTCTAAAATGATCAGCATGACATGATATTGATCCTTGTCGAAAATCGTTTTGATTCGACGTTAAACATGGCTGCCAGCGGCCATCTTTGTTTACATAGAGTTATATAATGAGAACTTGTAGCGAGTACTCCTCTGAAACTACTTGACGGATTTTCATGAAACTTCACAGGAATGTTGCTCTTGATGTCTAATTGATCCTAGCAAAATTTCAGGTCGGCCGGAAATTCAAGATGGCCGCTACGGCTAAAAATAGATTTTTAAAACATAAGTTTGTAGCGACTACTTCTTGAAAACTATAAGAGATATTGATATGGGACTTTTTCTGAAATGATCAGCATGACATGATGTTGGTCCTTGTCGAAAATCGTTTTGATTCGACGTTAAACATGGCTGCCAGCGGCCATCTTTGTTTACATAGAGTTATATAATGAAAACTTGTAGCGACTACTCCTCTGAAACTACTTGACGGATTTTCATGACACTTAACAGGAATGTTGCTCTTGATGTCTAATCGATCCTAGCAAAATTTCAGGTCGGCCGGAAATTCAAGATGGCCACCACGACTAAAAATAGATTTTTTAAAAAATAAGTTTATAGCGACTACTTCTTGAAAACTCTAAGGGATATTGATATGGGACTTTTTCTAAAATGATCAGCATGACATGATGTTGGTCCTTGTCGAAAATCGTTTTGATTTGACGTTAAACATGGCTGCCAGCGGCCATCTTTGTTTACATAGAGTTATATAATAAAAACTTGTAGCGACTACTCCTCTGAAACTACTTGACGGATTTTCATGAAACTTAACAGGAATGTTGCTCTTGATGTTTAATTGATCCTAGCAAAATTTCAGGTCGGCCGGAAATTCAAGATGGCCGCCACGGCTAAAAATAGATTTTTAAAAAATAAGTTTGTAGCGACTACTTCTTGAAAACTATAAGAGATATTGATATGGGACTTTTTTCTAAAATGATCAGCATGACATGATGTTGGTCCTTGTCGAAATCGTTTTGATTCGACGTTAAACATGGCTGCCAGTGGCCATCTTTGTTTACATAGAGTTATATAATGAAAAAATGTAGCGACTACTTCTCTGAAACTACTTTACGGATTTTCATAAAACTTCACAGGAATGTTGCTCTTGATGTCTTATTGATCCTAGCAAAATTTTAGGTCAGCCGGAAAATCAAGATGGCCGCCACGGCTAAAAATAGATTTAAAAAAAATAAGATTGTAGCGACTACTTCTTGAAAACTTTAAGAGATATTGATATGGGACTTTTTCTAAAATGATCAGCATGACATGATGGTTATCCGAGTTGAACATTTTTTTGATTCGACGTTAAACATGGCTGCCAGTGGCCATCTTTGTTTACATAGAGTTATATAATGAAAACTTGTAGCGACTACTCCTCTGAAACTACTTGACGGATTTTCATGAAACTTCACACGAATGTTGCTCTTGATGTCTTATTGATCTTAACAAAATTTCAGGTTGACCAGAAATTCAGGATGGCCGCCATGGCTAAAAATAGATTTTTAAAAAATAAGTTTTGTAGCGACTACTTCTTAAAAACTATAAGAGATATTGATATGGGTCTTTTTCTAAAATGATCAGCATGACATGATGGTTATATGATGGCTGTCAGCGGCCATCTTTTTTTACATAGAGTTATATAATGAAAACTTGTAGCGACTACTCCTCTGAAAGTAGTTGTGGTTTAAACATATTTTATTGCATTTTTTAACAAAGTATGCAAATGGGTCGGGCCACAAGTTCTTACAACATTAGTTACGGCCCTTCCCAATACAATTTAAATTACAAAGAGCAATTTTAATGTTATGGCTATAGTAAACATATTAAGTAACAATGAATACAGAAACTAAATGAATTAAAGTTTACAAATGTAGACGTAAACAGTTGTCACAATAGTTGGGTGAAAGAAAAGAAAAAGAAAAAAGAAAAGAAGGAGGAGAAGACGACAGAATATGTTTAATAAGAGTACAAAGGGTCAGTCCGAACACACTGCTGAGTTGTTTTAATACACTAGTTAAAACGCCTGGTGTCTCTTATATATGTTTGCACAGCTAGAAAAACAATTTCATTTTCTTTATCACTAAAATTTGTATTGCCAATACACAATTTGTCAACGTTCAACGGATGGAAGAGTCTGGTTGATATAAACAGGTCACGCCTCTGTTCAGTAAATCGACAACATTTAAAAAGAAAATGTTCAGCATCTTCTTTGTCTTGTCCACAGTCGCATGTTGGTGATAATCGTAAATGGTTCAAATACAAATCACCATTAAGGTTGCTGCATAAGTTTCGAATGCGAGCATGAATTACAGAAAGTGATCGTAAGCCGCATAAATAAAACGACGGGACAGTGGGACGCTTAAACATTGTGTTGAGGAGACAACATTTAAATGCCTTTAAAGATACTAATTCACGAACATGTGTAGGTAGATTATTCCAAAGACTTAATGACGAAGGGATAAATGATTTGGAAAATAATTCTGTTCTCCTTATCGGTGTTACGTAGTCATCGGAGTTCCTCAAGTTGTAATTATTAATATCTCTAACAAACGGAGGAAACAAGTTATTTACACTCTCAGGCAACATTTTATTTTTAGCTTTAAATACAGTTTCTGAAATGTTCGTCTGTCTGCTAGCGAAAGCCATCCAATTTCGACGATTAATTTGTTAATAGATACGGATCGAGTCAAACCGGTAACAATACGCGCAGCTTCATATTGTAGTTGTTCTAAAGAGTTTCTCTCACCGACAGTACAACCGTCCCACACTGTGGAAGCATATTCTAAAAGTGGTCGCATATATGATATATATACTTGATTCATAGTTTTTCGACCTACTTTGTATTTTAAAATTCTCATTAGGCCTAAAACTTTGGATGCTGAGGTTAGAATGTTTTTAATATGTTCATGCCATTTACCATTATTACTTATAGTCAGGCCTAGATGTTTGTGATGTTCTACAAATGTAAGTTGTACGTCATTAAAAAATAAATTTGGTTGTCTGATGTTATTTGTTGACGTTATAAATAAAACTTCAGTTTTATTTGGGTTAAACTTTACTAACCATGTTTTAGCCCATTCAGACATAATTTGCAAGTCATGATTTAATATACCTTCCATATCTTCTGTGTTAGAAGTTGCGACTGAAAGCGAGCTATCATCGGCAAATAATCTAGTAATGCTTAACATATGTTCAGCGATATCGTTTATGTAAATTAAAAAGAACAAAGGTCCGAGTACTGAACCTTGCGGAACGCCAGCTGTTATTATTTTTAAATCTGATTTGGCATTTCCTATAAAGACTCTCTGTTTTCTATTGGAGAGGTAATCTGAAATCCATGATAAAAGTTTGCCATCGATACCATTTTGTTTCAATTTAAATAGTAATGCTTTCCGCCAAACGCGATCAAATGCCTTAGATATATCAGCAAAGACAATACACATAATTTGTTTTGCATCAAGTGTTTGGCATATTTGATGGTAAATATCTTATAGTTGGTAAACTGTGGAATGACCCGGTCGGAAACCGAATTGGTTAGCAAAAAGCAAATTGTTAAAGACTAAGAAGTTAAAAACATGTTTAAAAATAATTCTGTCTAAAATCTTTGCAACGCAACTAAGTAACGAAATCGGTCTATAGTTACTTGGGGAATTAAAAACTCCCGCTTTAAATAATGGCATAACAATAGCACTTTTCCATAAGTCGGGATAAATGCTTTCATTAATGGAGCGATTAAAAAGTGTACAGAGTGGTTTTGAAATGGTATTAACTGTTTCTTTCAACATCCTATGACTTATTTCATCCTCTCCACTAGCCTTGTGCATCACTAAAATCTTAATTATATCTACAATTTCAGATTCCTGTATTACTATATCATCTATTCTCGAATTAGTTCTGTGAAAAAACTGTGGCAATCTCGCATCTGAGTCATCAACAGTCGATATTGAAGCAAAGTAATCATTTAAGCAGTCAGCTTTTTCTTTATCAGAAAATGAGTAAATCACTTCACCAGTATCTAATGTTGTAACAAGTGGTGGAATAACTTCAGAATTTTTGTTTGACTTTATAAAATGTTTTAAGATTTTCCAGTATTTACGTTGATCTGTGACATTTGCATCGCAAATTATATCTTCCAAATTGCTAAAGAAATGTTCCTTGGCATGCTTTTTTAAATTATTTACTTTGTTTCTTAATGATTTGTAAAGTGTCCAATTCTCGGGTGTATTGGTACTATTAGCTTTTTGTTTTTGGCGGTCACGTTTTCGCGTGACACGTCTTAGTTCGGAATCGTACCATGGTTTATCATTAGGTCTAATCGTAACAAGTTTTGACGGAATACATAACTTAACTAAATCTATAAACGTGCTTGTAAAACGTTTGCACGCTACATCCACAGAATCTTCGTTTAAAAACCCCCAGTCATGAGTTAACAAGAGCGCATTAAGTTTATCAAAATCAGCCCTTTTGTATAGCCAAACACGTCTTTTATACGAACATTTGGTATTATATGTTAATGGAATGACAACGTAAGTACCAAAATGGTCGCTTACATCGGAAGGAATTTTTATTATACCAGAATCAATAAAATCGAATGAATTTGGTACTAATATTAATGAGGTTATTAATAAGCATTATATCTTTGAGACAATGACTACTAGGGTTTAATTGATCTTCATTTATATCTCCAACCATAACAACAGCATTACACACATCCAGAGCTTTTTCGATGCATATATTTAGGTCTGTCCAGAAAGCACTGGGCGCAGTAGGTTGTCTGTAAATAGTACATAGGATAAACGATTTGTCCCTATCTTTTATTTCTATCCATACTGTATCTTGTAACGTATTTTCTAGTTCTAAAATTCGACGTGAAAATATATTTTCAGAAACGTACACGAGTAGCCCGCTAGAATGTGCTGACTTATCATTTCTATATATGGTAGAAAACCCGTCAATATGTAACGAGTCGGTTAAAACGTTAGCAGACAAGTGCGTTTCCGTGAAACATAGTATGTCAAAATCAGAGAAATTGTCTTTAACGTATTCCATTTTGTTGCGAATACTTCTAATATTTATATGAAATATTGAAAGACTAGGCGTATCTGTAACTAGAAGCGGCCCTGGGTTTTTCTCAACATCATTCGACATAATAACGAGCATGGTCATTATAAACGCAAATTCTATATTAAGGATACTATCCATGGCAAATGCAATAACATTTGCTTTAAAACTTGACAAATACGCAAATAATAACATCATATATTGTAAAATAGAACGAAAAGGCTTACAGTAAAAAAACACTTTTTGTAGAGAACCATGGGTTTTATTGTAATAAGAGCCAATTGCTATTCGCCAGCTACTTAAATCATTACCCATTTGGTTTCAAAATTAATACTAACACAGTGCCGGCGAAAAACATTTGGAACTCTTCAAACATGCAGTGTGCCAAACCTGACCCCATAAAGACAATAGACAAGAGAAGAAGACATAACAAAACAGAGAGTAAGAACGTACAAATAAGGCGAATAGCGTAATGCATTCTCAGTGAAGAATTTTCGGATAATCAGTTGTTTCTTTAAGTACAAATCTATACCGTTATACATTTTACCTTTATACTACTTCATTGAACAAGGTCAATGAGAAGGGATACAAATTATATTACGTAACTTTGAAACGAAATTCACGGGCTGTGACAGAGTTAATACATTTGAGTAATTATATCCAAGTAAACTTCCAACAACAATGATCAATATATTATTGCTCGATACAATATATTCAATGGACGTTTATTTAAATAAAATACAAGTAAATCGTGAGCGAAACTCACGGGCAATGGCTTAACTTAGAGAAGAAATAAAGTACACAATTATGTGTAAAACGGTCTAGAAATTCGAACAGCTCAAATCAACACGAACTTTAAAAAAAAGAGCATGTCGTAATATATTTACCAAAAATAACCCACAACTGATTTATAATGTCGATACAAACACGTCTGCTCCATATCTGACCTATCGATGAAAACAAGCGTTGCGGACCACTGGTTTGACTGGATATGACAAAGGAGACTACATGAGCATCTGAGGAAAACATGAATAGTGAAAAACAGATACACGTGCAATCCCACATCACATGGCTGGGGAAAAACCCAACGTATGTTACCACTATAACGTGTCTATAAATAGCGTATATGAACACCACAATTGAAGAAATAGCCTGTACTGCAGCATTGTACCATACAAGACATAACATGAAACATGTGTTTATCAATTCGGCTTACCATACTATACTCAAAATATTCATACCATTCAAGCATAATCATCTTGATCATGTATCGGAGTTAAAATAATAATGCAATAATAATGCAAATGATTGCGGCTTAAAATCAGTATCCTTATCATTGCATCATAGCTATTCGTTAGGCATATATAGTAAATTTACAATACTTCATAACGCTTAATGCAGGTGATTAAATTTGGTGTTTTTATCCATCATAGTGTGTTTTTTTTATCATTCCATCATAGTCATCTGCTGACATATATATATAGTAAATTTTAAAATACTGTCATAATGCAATGTTGTGAAAAAATGATTATGCAAGTATATTCACATAATCATATACACACACATACATATACATGCATGCATATACATACACATATACATACACATACATACACACATATATCTACATATATACACATATACGACAACATATCCGCATATACATATACACATTTACACACAATGACGCATATATACAGTAACACACATATACACTACCATATATGTATATAAGTAGCAGTCCACGGCGTTCATATTTATTCAAATAATAAGTGTTTGTGTCAGTTACACACTTTCATCCAAGAATAACAGGGCCTGGTCCATGGTGTGAAGGTAGACAGGAGTGTCAGTTTCTTGTTTCTTGGCGAAGATCCTTCCATCCCGAGTCCAAAACGCATGAATTTCTTTTTGGACTTTGGCGTTTATTAAACGTTTTACAATCCCATGGTTATACGCGGTAAGGTCATCAGAAACAAAGATTCTACTACCCTTCAGGTTTTTCCGGTACTTACATATCATGTTTTTGGTATGATATCTGGAGAATTTAACGAGTATTTGTTTCTTATATCTTCCAATAGGGTGACATCGCTCAATATCAGACTCTGTTATCGGCTTATTTCCAGTACTTGACGGATTTTCATGAAACTTCACAGAAATGTTGCTCTTGATGTCTAATTGATCCTAGAAAAATTTCAGGTCGGCCGGAAATTCAAGATGGCCACCACGGCTAAAAATAGATTTTTAAAAATCAAATTTGTAGTCACTACTTCCTGAAATCAAAATCAATCAGTAGAGCTTCAAGGTCATTGACCTCTTGTTTTAAAAACTCACGGCGTCCCGTTAGTTTTTCTCTAAACTTGCATTTGTTCAATCATTAATATTAATTGTTAAAATAGTTCAGAGCAAATTGTTTTTACATATTACTAACTTTTTATAATATTGAACCAATAATATATTTAAACAAATTGGTAAAATAACGAAGACAATTGAAATCTCATTTTTTATTTTAATTATATGCATGCAGTTTTAAAGTAAAATGACGCAGGATAACATCTTATCGGGGAGCAAATTTAAATCTTTGAATAAAACTCAAGATTGCCATGTGTCCCTATAAGATAACGGAAAGAAATTTGACCTAACGGCACAAATGACGTCATTCAACAAGCAGACGAAGTCGCGCTAAAATCGGTGCATTAATTCAGATATTATAATGATGTATTCGTAAAAATCTAAGTTATAAAAGTGTACATACATTTTACTGCCCCGGTCTAGCGTAATTGGTAACCATAACAACTCCAAAAGCATCTTATAAATTTTTAAAATTAAATATAATTTATTTATATTGTAGATAAGGTATAACAGTGTATTTCATGGTGATATTATGACATTTTATAAAGATATTTTTTTTTACAGCAACAGTCTCATTATTTCTCGATCACACCTCGTATATATATTTTTACTTATTTACAAAAAATATAATAACTCATGCAGATTAAAAAATGTCAGCCTAATGTCGCAATATTTATTGAAGAACTAAAACGTTCTAGAAATCTTGAGTTGTACTCAACATACATATACCCCATACTGAAGTCAAATCATATTAAAGCAAGATGGAATATTGTTCAAACTATGTTGAACAATTAAGGTTTTCATTTTGTGTATTTGTCTATCGTTAACACTTTTATAAAGTTTGCGAGTGGTACATTGTTAAACAAAGTAGATATGTTTCCTCTAATTCTCCCCTTTTCTCATTTTCAAATTGTATTTGATAATTGAAGTACTCTTGATGTCTGAATAAAATATTAAAAACAAACAAAGAAATATTTATCATTATGTATACAGTTAATTGTACATGTAAACTGTCCATATAATGTATCATTTCAATACACAGAGTCGGATTAACCGTGCTCTCCTCGCGCCCCGTTACTATAATAAAATGGCTTGTGACTTGAAAATACGCAGCAATAACACAATTTATATAGAAATATGTGATCCAATATTTAAGAAGAAAAAATCACCAGAAACAATTGTCAGAAAAATAAAAATGAGCATCAACCATGGTTTGATCAGGAATATAAAACAAAAAGAAGCGATTTTTATAATAGACTAAATCAATTTAGAAATGACCATAGTTTGGAAAATAGAACACTGATGACTAAATCAAGATCAGAATATAAATCACTAACTCGATCAAAAACAATACTGTTTCAATAATATGATTATCAACAACGTGATTTTTTAGCATTCAATGTGATACTCAACAACATAATTTATAAAACACTCAATGTGATAATCAACAACATGATTTCTTAAGCATTCAATGTGATAATCAACAGAATGATTTCTTTATCAATCAGTTTGATAATCACAAACATGGTTCCTTTAGATTTCTGTGTGATAATCAACAACAAGATTCCTTTCTTTAGCATTCAATGTGGTAATCAACTTTATGATCCCTTAAGCATTCAAAGTTATAATCAACAACATTATTTCTTAATCAGTCATTATTCCTTTTGCATTCTGTGTGAAAATCAACTACCTGATTTCTTTAGCATTCAATGTGATAATCAATCACATGATTCATATATCATTCAATGTGATAATCACCAACATGATTTCTGTACCATTCAATGTGATAATCAACAACATGATTTCTGTACCATTCAATGTGATAATCAACAACATGATTTATTTACCATTCAATGTGATAATCAACAACATGATTCCTTTCTTTAGCATTCAATGTGATAATCACCAACATGATTTATTTACCATTCAATGTGATAATCACCAACATAATTCATTTAGCATTCAGTGTCATAATCAACAACATGATTTCCTTAGCATTCAATGTGATATTCAACAACATGATTCCTTTAGAAATCAATGTGAAAATCATAAACATTCTATTTATAGCATTCAATGTGAAAACAATAATTACTATCAAAACATCCTGTACCGATTTTCAAATCTAAGCCTATTTTATTTCACTCCTGTTTTATTCCTATTGACTTATAATACTAGTATACAATTCCACTTATGATCAAAGGTAACAATGCCCCTTTGTATGTGTATCTTGATTCATATTCTCCTGAACATCAGCTTTGTAGATTTTAACGATTTAGTTCGTCTCCAACCGTAATTAATCATTCCTCCCAAGCCGCCGTGATATGATGATTGCTGACCTGGAGTGCCATAATCTCCGTTTGGGTTGATGAGTGAGCAGATTCTGTACCACCAGCCTTGTGCACAGTGATGGCGGTATCCGTCATGATCCACATCTTTAGCACTGAATCTTGATCCATTGTTCTTCATCAAACTATCTATATAAATACACGTTAAACACGAGTTAATAGTATTAGGACATTTAAGGTTATGCACACTGATTACGACAATACACGAATGTGATATTTTGTTTATTGGTATTGGTGTTTTGAAAGAAGGAACACTTTATTAATGAGCTTAAATAGTAAAACATATCAATACTACATGCTGAATACAAATGGAGTGACAATTAAAAAGTAAAACATATCAATACTACATGCGGAATACAAATGGAGTGACAATTAAATAGTAAAACATATCAATACTACATGCGGAATACAAATGGAGTGACAATTAAATAGTATGTTAGTTCAACACTACTATGAAGGGTTACTATTGGGTAAACATATACATGCATTGCTGGTCATGAGAAATAGTTCAAGGTCAAAATCTGGGATAGTCACGTTAATCATGTTAATTTAATTGTATAGTATAAACTCAATATATAATAAAATCACCCAAATTAAAAAGTATATACTCAAATTTAGTTTCAAATTCATATTTGAATTTGTGTTATTTTGTATGATTCAAATGTATATACTCAACCCATGCTTGTGTAA
The DNA here is from genome assembly GCA_037043455.1 of Cyrtodaria siliqua. Taxonomy (NCBI): domain Eukaryota; kingdom Metazoa; phylum Mollusca; class Bivalvia; order Adapedonta; family Hiatellidae; genus Cyrtodaria; species Cyrtodaria siliqua. The sequence continues at coordinate 24,987 of JAWPHD010012286.1, forward strand.
AAGCAATATATAATAAAATCACCAAATTCAAATATACAAACTAAAATTCAAATTCATACTTCAATTTGTGTAATTTTGTTTGATTATTTACATATTCACTTTGGAATCAACAACATTGCAGAACAGCATAATGCGTTTTTGCCTCTAACCCAGTGTGATGTAACTTCAGTTGCTTGTTTCACGTAACAAACATATACATGTATGTGCATATACTTACATGTCCACACGTGCATGTAAACTAGAGAAACGGCCGTGCAACACGTGCCAATGCCAACTCTGCACGTGAGCACATTTACATTGCGAAGTAAGGTGTGTCTATGACTATTCGACTTATAATACTTTATGACTGTATATCTAAGGTTCAACGCAACACTGGTGTAACTACATACACATAATGAAGAAGATACAACAGTGTGGCATTGTACCCTCGATATGTATAATTATATCAAGATGTTTTAAATTTCAATTTTAATGAACCTACCTACGACCTTGATGACCAGATCTGTTCACACTAATGTAAGTTTACTCTTACTTTAGCGGTATTTTTAAAAATGTGAAACTCATACCGTAAATGAAACTGAGCTTTCATAGTTTGTACTTCTACATGACATTGTATCATCCCTGTAAGACGGTATACTTACCGAAGGATGTCGAATCATTCTGTTGTAAAAGTTCGCCTACATGTAACGTGTAGTCTGATCCGGCAGATATGTAAAAGTCACTAAATCGTTCCATCGCAATGTTTCCGTTACTATCCACGAAGTTCAGATAAATTTCGCTTTTGGTCTGATGAGTCATTTCGTAGATGAACTTTAATCCTAATGAAAGATAAATGAAATATCATGTTTATTTCGTGTTATTATTTGTGATTCTATATGAATATCACATTCCGGAGAGGGTGAAAGCAATAATGTTCACCCTGAGTATGTGATTATCGCCCGAGGCGAATTTCTCTGGAATATTGCGTGAAATTAAGTGTAGTTAATATATAGTGGAAATTCCCGAGTTACGTTTCTTTTTTCTTTAGTATATATTGTTACATGGCATATCTGTTAATGCGTCAATACATGTTTAACAAAACACATTATATATATTTTATTTCCCCGATCAATGTAAATTTTCTTTTTCGGTACATCCTACTATTTAATGGCGTTAATATGTTTAGCTCTACTAGCCGAAGGTAAGCTTATACGTCAGTCTGTTCGTCCGTTAACGTTTGTCGGGTGTTTATGTTTCATCTGATGCGTCTCCGTGGCCGAGGGATTAACGACGTGGCGTTGTAAACCTTCTCGCCTCTCACCGGTGCGGGTTCGAATCCCAATGGGAGCTCGACTTATAAGTGAGGAAGTGTCGATTCTTACGGATGTCGGGAGGTGTACAGTACTGATTCCATCCAGAAAGAGTGGGTGGTCTGCCTCCATCACAAAATATTCTATCGTCATATATAACCTCACATGTGTTGGAAATGACGTAAACAAAAAATACTAACAAACAAACAAACAGATAGTTTATATAATAATAAACGCGGATAACCAAGGCAGATCGGATTAGTAACACAAGAGTGATTGTCCTTGATGTGGTTGAATATATATTTGTTATATTTTGCTTCACTGGCCCTCTAACTTGTTTCTCTTCCATTCGATATTTTCCGAACTTTGTCAGATTGTTGTTATTTATGACAGATCTGACACGTTTGAACACCAGTTTAATTGAATTAGTTATATCGGAGTTATGGCCCTTGATTTATATAAAATGCTATATTTTGTCTTATTAGCACTCTAGCTCCTTCATCTGACAGAATATTAAATAGTTACAACCTTGGAATAGTTTCAATCAGAAAGAAGCAGTAGAGTTATGGTCCTTCAATTTGTCAAAAATGTTATATTTTTGCTATGCTAGCGCTTGTTAGCACCTTCGTTTTCTATCCGATATTTACCACGAGAACGCTAGGCAAGAAGGCCTAGTTACGCGGATACGAGTTACGTCACCGGACGTGAAATGCCTGGACTGGAGCCATCGCCGGAAATGGTCGAGCGAGTTGGCGTCGCGTGGGAACTACGTCACCGGAATAGGGTACCAGGACGAACAGAGTTCGCTAATGAGGGGCGTGCATAGGAGCATTGTAGCATTTCGTGGAAGTAAATTCTCGGGAGTGAAGTATTAGTGCCAGACACAGTGAACTGTACCGGAAGGACTCAGTTAGATATAGCTTTGAGACGACAATAGCTTTGATATAGCTTTGATATAGATTTATTACATAAATAGATACATAATTTTAGTCTGATTAAAACCGAACAGTGTAATTCGTAATTAAGATAGTGAATAGTGATTCTTATAACGTGTATTGAAATGCTTTAAACGTTGATATTTCTACTTTGTCATTAATATTCATTTGTATCTATATATTCGTCTTGTTGTAAATAAATACTTAATTCTTCCTTGGTGAGTTGTCTCCACTTGATCAATAGTGTTACATGTTGCTGCAGCAATGTATGCGTTCACATTTCACCCGAATGATAGATATTAACACACGCAACACATACATAAACTGATATGTATTTAACTCTTGTCTAAAGAAACACTTATGAGTCTACTTACCCAGCCAAAACTCTCCATGAACGTCACCAAATCCAGTTTCGTATCGAGCAAATGATTCATAGAATTCCACTGACCCATCAAAGCGGTATTGGAAGACCTACAATAATAAAAATACGAAAGAATATCTTGAAATCCAAATGTTTGACCATTTTAAATATTTTCGTCAATTATGTTTTATGACTTTACCGATGCATAACCGAGACAAAACGTGGAATAGGTTATAGAACATTGAAATTATGTTCGAACGTTTTAGAGAAGGCATTATATTATCATTGTTCAATCTATACATTAGTAAGTTAATTTGTTTAGAATCTATCCAAGTGAGAAAAATGACGCTTCCATCCTACCGTCGGAAATTGCGCCAGGTTATCAGTGTTTATCAGTGGCTGGTTTGAAGCACCAGTCTCTTCGGAGGCATGGGCTCGAATCTCATCGTTGCCACCACGCCGGTAATCAGTTTATTTTTAAGGCATAACTTCTTTTATTATATCTTCTTAAATGGTTTTACGGAAATCTTTTTTTTTAAACACACAGTTTTTCTCCATAACTTGCATTTTTTCAATCACTAATATTAATTATAAAAATATAATAAAAAGAGATTAATTAACTGCTGGGATTAATTATAGGGAAATCCTTTACGAGATGGTAGACGTGTGTTTTTTTTTCACAAACGAGCGTATGCGAGTGAAAAAACAAAACACGCCTACCATCGAGATTTCCCTTTAATCGAGCACAGCAGTTAAATGATCTATTTATTACATTTTAAATCAGTTTATGCATGATTTTCACCGAAATTATTCGCTTTATTGAACCTTATCGGCGGATGACGTCGACGTCAGTAACACTTTATTGACGTCATAACTCAACGTCGCAGTTAGTTATTTTTTCGTTCGGAGTTAGTTATTAATATTTAGCGATTTTGAATATTCTTTCACTGAGAAATCCCAATCTTTCACCCACACAAATGTAATAAAGCAATTTATTGTTTGCATTTTAACTATTGATAATACTTTGCCAATAATATATTGAAACCTATAGTATAATAAGAAGTAAATAGAAAAACTTTTATTTTTAAACTCAACTTTTAAACTCAACCTTGTATTTAGTTATATGTAAGCAGGTTTAAAGTCAACGTGAGATTGGATTAATACAGTTTGAATGCTTGACAACAATTTCAAGATTGCCGTATGTGCCTTTAATCTACACGATACAAATGGAGGCTACCAAAGTAAGGGACGCATTCCACGTTGAACATATTTTCTAAAAATACTTTTTTGAACAGAGGACGTATCTAAGGTAGATTATTACTTATACACAATTAAATCCAGCAATGAATCACTTCCCAACAATCACCGTGTTATGTTCTGGGTCACCAGAAAACGTTCGGTTAAGGTTTTATGATCACGACGGTGGTGTAATTGTAGTGTGGCCGCGTCTCATGCGTGTTTCGTCATTTTTGACAATACTGAAGGCTCGTTTTGTTTTGTTTAGCTCCTTAACAATGTGCAACATGAAGCATTGTCTACAATACTGTGTGGTAAGCTCAGTTCAAAGTTAACGAGACAGTGTAACGCCTCCAACATTAGTCATGACTCAGAATGCTTGCACTGCATTACAATGTGAGGGTGTCCGGCACATTACCGGTGTATGTACATCGAAGTGTGATATATATAAATCAATCAAACTCTGATGATATTACCGACACTGATTCATACGCAATACATACAGCTTTCATACTGTATGTCCATCCACGTTCACATGCGATCATGTCAAAGTATTTGTGCACATCTATGTTGACCGTGGGTACTGTAATGGCGTGTATGCCATTTGCATTCATAATATAGACGTGTAATAAATATAACATTCCATATTTACAGTCTACCAACCTAAACCATTGCAAGTTCCATACTTGCTATCTTCCCTGTATCTGTGATCATGTCAAATGGATTATACATCAATACAGTCTTACACGCCTCGATCTGTGAGGTCATATCAAAGTTGTTATACTTACTGTCCATCCACCGCCATCAGTGGTCATGTCACAGTAGACGTTCACTAAGTCGTGGCTTTGGGGCATTTTAACGGTATACACGCCGCTTATGTTCCCAACGCCCAGGTGTAGGACATCATAGCAGTCAGTGGATGAAACTGGAAAATATACAAAACAATGATCCGTATTTCTTGTTGAATATAATTACCGCTACAAATATCAAAATATCCAAATGGCGGTTGTAGGTTTACATCCAGAAACGACTTTAATATATATATAACGTGTAAGCAATGAACTGTTTGTTCGATATCATTGACCGTTTCAATCAATTTATTGTCAGAACATACATGCCAATTTAAGAACTCTTCTGCGACAAGGCCTACCGGACTTCTATGGTGCCCTGATTTACAAACTTCGTAAGATCTTTGGTCATGATCACTTTCATACTGTCTTTGTTAAACTTATTAAAAGGTTTATTTAAAGAGGTTATGACCCTTTCCTTTTGCAATGCACTGCATGCTTGCTGGTTGACCCATTTACCCGGTATTGCTTTTTCTTGTATGTATATATACTAGTACACGAGCATCTTTGTGTTCTAATTATAATGCCTATTAATGCTGCCTTGTTGGTTAGAGAATAGTTCATCTCACTCCACAGTTAGCTCCCTTGCATGTGACTGTAGGATGTGACTGTAGGGTGATTCTTACACCATAAAAAGTAGGGGCGTGTTCTTCGGTTTGAGCTATTTTTAATAACTACCCATGAATATTTTATTTTCCTGTTGAAGGTGAGAAAACAATAGTGTGAGATTGGATGAACAGCGATTAGACGACACTGACAGCAAAATGTGACACATTTGTGGGTGCTCAAAATGCGTATGAATTTAGGTGCAAACTGTTTAGTGAAAGCCGAAAAGAGTCCCTTGCCTGACACCACTCACATTAAAAAAAAAGTGGGCTATGTACCAGATGATTTTGTGGATTTATGAGTAGCAGTAACTGTACTTTACCAAAACAATACTTTTAGACTGTAAATGTTTCATTCAGAATGGAAAATTGGACTTTACTGCCTATGGTCAACACAGTAAAATCACAGTGTTTGACCTTGAATGGCGGGGATTTTTTTGCCACTGACCGTTCCAAGGCGGTAACCCTATTGTCAGCCCTTTTTGTGTTTGTGACGTCATATGCCTTTATTCTTTATTAACATTGCCTGTTCCAATTATTCATTGAAAAACAAATCAGTGTCATCATCTTTCGTTTTGCGTGTTTTTGAGTTTACTGTGTTCTGTGAACAAATCAGCAGTAATGCCAGAATAAACAAGGTTGTTTTAATTGTGATACACGTTGTTCCGGTCCATGCTGCGACACTGTTGCACGTGTATTTGTTTTGACCTTTAGTGCACGTGGCGCCATTTTTGCATGGGCTGCTGGAACACTCGTTTACATCTTAAATTTGTTACATATTTTAATTGCAATGATTATATTTGTATGTAGGCGATCGTATATAAGTGCTCGTTATATATGAAAACATGTGAAATGAGTTGAATAAAAGTAATATAAAAGTCGAACAAGAAATGGGGGACTCAAGGACAAAATGGGGCACTCAAGGACAAAATGGGGCCCTCAAGGGCAAAAGTCAGTCAAAAAGCGTATCGAAACAAACAACAATAACAAGAAATGGGGCACTCAAGGACAACAAGAAGTGTGGCACTCAAGGACAAAAGTCAGTCAAAAACGCGTATCGAAACAAACAACAATAACAAGAAATGGGGCACTCAAGGACAAAGGTCAGTCAAAAACGCGTTTCGAAACAAACAATAATAAAAAAGTTTAATAAGAGCCAACGTATGTGACTTCACAAATACACAAGGGTTGCCAGTAAGGCTCCTGCCCTGGAACGATCAGTGGTAAAATGGCAACTGGGGGTTTAAACCAGATGCTAGGGTTCACCAAACCTCATCCTTACTATATTGGCATACCAATGAAATGGGACAGTGTAACTACAAATATCTCCGCCAGGTTATATCCTCTAACAAACTAGGCATCATTTATAGGCAATTATAACACAAAGATGATCATGTATATATGCATATAAAAAACAAAAATCATAGAAAGTCACAAGGTAAGTACTCTGTGACTTGGCTGAAGCCAGATAAACAAGATAATACACCAACGAGTGCACTACAAGACGAGATTGGAGACCAAAATCACACGTTAACGTCCTTTCAGGATTTAAGTAGACGTCATCATAGAGTCCACACGTTTTCCGATCATCGCACAATCAAGAAGAAATCATAGTGGCGAACTGTAAACGAGTTGCATCTTTACAGGGTCTCTTTAGATAAACTGTTTAACAAGTCTAATTTATAAGGTATAAACGTAATCATACCCGAGGACATTACGAAGGTTTGTAAATCAAGTCAATTTAATATGAATAAGGCATTGCCTCATGGCGAGCGTCGGTTTAAGTAAATAAACTGGTTAAATTGTGTAATATTACTCATACTCTAATACATTATAACATAGGGATTTTCTAAACCCAACTCAGTTGCTCCGTTCTAAGGGTCACACAAAAAACGCAACCCACTACTATTCACATACAAACTGTGCGATCATCACATAGAATAAATCCAATTCAACAAACTATTTAAGCATAACTATTCGAAATCGAACTGGGGATATACACATTAACTATATTACTTCCAAATCAAACCAAGCACTGCAGTGTGATTTCCATTGTAATGTTTGCAGGGCTTTTCCCCCCTAAAAACTGTGAAGACTCCCGACCCTAGCCTGGTCATATTGTGGAGAAAAAAAGCGCAAAAACTGTCTAATTTGTGAAAAAAGTATTGAACGATTTATTGTTAAAAGCGATATTACTCAATACGTAGATCTACATACATTGTTTTTGTGGGAGGATGATAATATGAAACGTTTTAGATAAACTTTCTTCGATGAACATATCCAGAACAAAACAATATTGAAACAATTAAGATTAAAAAAAAAATAAAAAAATTGTGAAGCAAATCGCCCAGAGTTGTGAAAAAAATAACTTGAATTGTGAAGTAACCAGCTTTCGGTCCTTTTATAGAAGGGAACAAAAGCCCTGGCTGAATGCATTCACTTGTGCAGCATGTGTCAGGTGAACTTGAATAAGCATGACCAGTATCAGTATGTATGCATACTTTTCTTTTTAATGAGACTTCTCAGGATGATCCAATCTATTCCTATTTCCTAAATGTAAATGCCTTCAGTTAGCAGCAATGATCAGGTAGGGAGTAATAGGAATGATCACTACTCTAACGTGTTCTATACATCTATATTTTGAATTGTTTTATGTGATACTGAACGTTGCGTTGTAAACCTTCTCGCCTCTCACCGCTGCAGGTTCGAATCCCACTGGGAGCTCGACTTGTAAGTGAGGAAGTGTCGATTCTTACGGATGGCGGGAGGTGTACAGTACTGATTCTACCCAGGAAAAGTGGGTGGTCTTCCTCCACCACAAAAAATCGACCGTCACATATAACCTTACAGCTTTCTTAGTCCTTTTGTCATATTGTATTTTAAATGAAATTGGACTGCTTTCAAGTGAAAATCACCGCAAGACAATATTTTTTTAATAATACAACAACAACAACAACAACAATAACGTTAAATAGATAGATCTATTATACTGTACAGTAATAAAACAAATTAGATCTAGTAAAACTTCTAATTTAGATCTAGTCTAACTTACAGTCACTTTAATTTAAACATAATCAAGCATTAAATCGTTGATTTTGTTGTTGTTGAACAGTGGCAGTCGTCGTTTTATGTAAATAGACTAGAGAGATTAACAAATGTGTGCAATGCTCATACTGTCCCATATTGTTATGCCTTACAGTACAGTGTACATTAGTGGGAGTTTCTAAACTCAATACAAAATCAAAACATCTGCTCGAGTGCTTCTACATCAAATTTGATACATATTTTGGATTGTTTTTAAATTTGTTGGTGTTTCTAAATGAATCATTATAACTTATACTTTTACTGCAATCAAAGACTGGTTATAGTTTTGCCCTTCACAAAGGTAGTACCTAGATCATGTTACTGTGAGTGTAATGCCAGTGATGGTCCTTGATTGGAAAATAAAAGTTATTATATTCTATTCTATTTTAATAAAGCGAACCAGGCTATTATATTCTATCTTTATTTTTTAAATAATAAATATTGACGCATTCATTTTTTATTTAAACGTAATCAAGCATTAAATCGTGGATTTTGTTGTTTTTGAACAAATTGGACTGTAAAAAACAAATAAAATATTGTATATATGTTGAATTGAATTGACTGAGCCTGCGAAACACTGAATCGAAGAGAAGAGAATCGAAAACAAATCTTAATTTACATGTATGTTATATTCAATGCACAAGACCTCGCTTCGCTCCGTGAAATTAACTGCATAACGTCGCTTCGCTCGATGTAATATCGGTGTAATTCGCTTTTTTTTCCTTCGAGTAACACCTCGCTCCGCTCGGCGTTAATGTGAGGTTATAACGACGTGCTAGAAATACGATTCACCGTTTACCGTCTCCCACAATGCAACTTTACGGGCAGGTAACTCTAGCTGGTTGACGAAGATTGTTATTGCCTTAGTATGGCAATTTTCTACATGATTTCAGAAAATCAACAACGCGTTAACCGTAAGGCGAGCTTACGCTCGCGATAATATAGATATAACAAAAAACATGCCACCTACAACATTGGTTACATACATATCAGTCACACACATGCCACCGACTACATTGTTTACATACAAATCAGTCACACACATGCAACCCGCTACATTTGTTACATACATATCAGTCACAAACATAACACCTACTGATATGATACATTTGTAACATACATATCAGTCACACACATGCAACCTACTACATTGGTTACATACATTTCACAAAAGTAATCTACTATATTGATTACATACATATAAGTCACACACATGTCAGCCACTGCACCAATTTAGTAGCCGGCATGTGTGTGTTACGAATGTAGTAGGTGACGTGCGTGACTGATATTTATGTTCCCAATGTAGTAGCTGGCATGTGTATGTCTGATATGTATGTTATCAATGTAGTAGGTGGCATGTGTGTGACTGATATGTATGTTACCAATGTAGTGGGTGACATGTGGGTGACTGATATGTATGTTACCAATATAGTCGTTGGCAGATATGTATGTTACCAGTGTAGTAGGTGACATGTGTGTGATTGATATTTATGTTACCAATTTAGTGGGTGACTGATATGTATGTTACCAATGTAGTGGGTGGCAGATTTGTATGTTACAAATGTAGAAGGTGACAAGTGTGTGACTAATATGTATGTAACCAATGTAGTAGGTGGCATGTGTGTGACTGATTTGTATTTTTCCAATGTAGTGGGTGGCATGTGTGTGACTGATATGTATGTTATCAATGTAGGAGGTGGCATGATTGTGAGTGATATGTATGTTACCAATGTAGTAGGTGGCATGTAGTTGAGTATGTTACCACTGTAGTAGGTGTATTGTGTTTGACTGATATATATGTTAACAATGTAGTGGGTGGCAAGTGTGACTAAAATGTATGTTACCAATATAGTGGGTTGCATGTGTGTGAGTGATATGTATTTTACCAATGTAGTGGGTGACATGTTTTTGACGGATATGTATGTAACCAATGTAGTAGGTGGCATGTTTGTGATTGATATGTATGTTACCAATGTAGTGACTTGCATGTTTGTGAATGATATATATATAATCAATGTAGTGGGTGACATGTGTGTGACTGATATGTATGTAATCAGTGTACATATATTAATGATATAATACGATACATATCGACTTTTATTGCATTTTGCCTTTCGCTTTAACACGCGAAACCGACATAAACCGTGGGAATTGGATCATAGTCATCATCGATTTCTTTTGACAGCGCATACTAGGCTAATTTGCATACTTATATAGAACATTTTCCACTCCGAAACCGTAAGTTATGTGATAAAATCTGTTATTCACTCCAAAACAACAAATATATTTTCACAGTCATGGCTGGGAATAACACACTTACCTTTACCTGCGGAACACGTAGTTCCGCTCCATCCTGCGGTACAGGTGCATGTGAATTTGTTTTGGCCGTTAGTACACGTAGCTCCGTTTATACATGGGTTGCTGGCACACTCGTCTATATCTGAAACGTAGGTGAAACCAGATCGAAATCGTTTGTGTGAGGTTTAAATATTTCTGTGAAAAATAAAACATTCCCGTGTCATGATTTCTCACAGTAAGGTTCTCTTTCTTTATCTCATCTAAGAATGCAAGAAAACCCAGTTGTTTTGCATACTTTACAGTGCTTATTATAACAATAACTAGTAGTCATGTGTTAGAGGGCTTGAATGGGAACACGGCTCTATAAAACTGTCTTCATCATTCTAAAAATTATGCGGTTTATTATATTAATTCGCAATTAAGTTTTCCTTTGTACAATTGCAATGACATGACAATGACTTTTAGGCACCTTGTTCACTACTTTATAATTAAGTCCTGTGTCGCACCTACTTTTCATGATTCTTTGGTTGTTTAATATTGTGAGATTTGTCTTAATGTAACCTTTAATCTATTGTGGTAGGGTTTTCTTACTTTGTTAAATTAAATTTTACGTGAAAGTTTTTCATTCAAGGTTTTAGTTAAGTCCTTTTCTCAGACACCGGAAGACGTAGAGCTTTCTAACCTTACGCATGTTTACCACGACATGACAGTAGTATGTTCCTTCCAAAAGTAGGTCAGTATGAATGACCTTGACCTTCTTACTTCGTTAATTTAGTTTCATTTGTTTTATCAATTCCATTACTCAGATACCAAAATCGATTCAGCTTTCAATCTCCATACTTACTTACATCGGTATGTCAGTTCCTACCAAAAGTACGTTAGTGAATGACCTTGACCATCCTTTCGCATTTGGTAAATTTACATTAAAGTTTTACATTCAAGTGTTTCATTAAGACCATTACTCATCTACGAAAAGCCATACAGCTTTTAAACGTCAAATTACATATATATGCCAGTAGTATGATCCTGAAAAAAGACCTGCATTTCAATCTGTGTCAATTTAGTTGACTTGAAGGGTGACACAAAGCAATGATCGTGGCTCCAGCGATAATAAATGTGGAGTTTTTACAACATAATTTTCAGTAACACTGCAGTTCTGCAGGTGACAATGCTGTTAGGTGATGCTGTATATTTGTATATCGATGTAATGGAGGTTGGGTCTGGTTAACTGATTAACTGTTTGAAATATGCATCTGTTTCGAAATATACTCGCTATATACATATCACTCCTACAACTTTGTATATAAAAATATGCACTCGCCTTTCTTTTTCTTTTTTTTGAAAAACAAGTGTTTAATTCATCCACGGATGGTTCTATAGCATACTGTCCATACTGCCTGCCGCTGTCTGTCTGTCTGTCTGTCTGTCTGTCTGTCTGTCTATATATTTATCTATCATCTCTTCTATTTCATCTTCTTAGCATTATTAGTCAAGTCATTTCCGTTGAGTTATGGTCAAAGATGACAGCTCAACGTACATGTGGATATAGATGTATAGCCAATAATCTGGCGCGAAAACAGGATGGAATGCAGACGACATACGCGTGACAAATCGTATACAGTCGTAACTAATCGGTAATTTCCGTATCACTCCGCTGAAAGAGTCATAAAGAACATTCGGTTGTTTCCGTGATATGACATTTGTTCACCCTTTACTTCACGGGTGTGAAAAATCTTTATTGCCCGGCAACTAAATCCTGATTGATATGACTAGCTAGTTCTATGTCGTATCGTATATTCAAAAACAACGTATTTATAAGGAAGTATGTGATACAGAGTTTTATTTTTTCACTGCCAGCACTACTTTTTCTTTCAATATCAAAAACAGTTTATTTTTTTATTTGTTTAGAAAATAACTGTTTACTATATATCATTCTACGGCAAATGGTCTAATAAAATGAGCTATAGTTTTTAAAACTGGTCAAGTATTTCAGAATTGTTGTCATTTACAGTGAAAAATGGCACTTGGTAATTTTTTTCAAAAACTACTTTTTTCAGAAAGTTGCTATAAAAGTTATATCATTTGATTAGAAATAACTTAAATAACGAAATGTGTCGTACATTATTGAAATCGGTAGTAGTTTAGAAGTTATGGTGAATTAAAAATAGCAATTGTATCATACTAAGCCAATGGCGGCATCAACTTTTATTTATTTGTTCTGCATACTGCAGTACACTTTGAATATAACGCATACAATACAAATAAAATGTGTCGTTTTGTCGTGAATAACAGATTTTGTTTCATCTCGAAGTAATCAAAATTCAATATTTGCATGAATGCTTTGCATTCGTGAAAATATAAAGTTTTCAGACTTCTCAGTGAAATAAATATAGGATCTTACATAAGTACTCATTCATTATTGTATTTATTAAACGAGTTGGCAAAATGATATAATGCGATACATATCGACTTTTATTGCATTTTGCCTGTCGCTTTAACACGCGAAACAGACATAACCCGTGGGAATTGGATCATAGTCATTATCGATTTTTTTTGACAGCGCATAAAAGGCTAATTTGCATACTTATATAGAACATTTTCCACTCCGAAATCGTAAGTTATGTGATAAAATCTGTTATTCACTCCAAAACAACAAATATATGTTCACAGTCATGGCTGGGAATAACACACTTAGCTTTACCTGCGGAACACGTAGTTCCGGTCCATCCTGCGGTACAGGTGCATGTGAATTTGTTTTGGCTGTTAGAGCACGTAGCTCCGTTCATACATGGGTTGCTGGCACACTCGTCTATATCTAAAACGTAAGTGAAACCAGATCAAAATCGTTTATGTGAGGTTTAAATATATCTGTGAAAAATAAAACATTCCCGTGTCATGATTTCACACAGTAAGGTTCTCTTTCTTTATCTCATCTAAGAATGCAAGAAAACCCAGTTGTTTTGCATACTTTAAAGTGCTTATTATAACAATAACTAGTAGTCATGTGTTAGAGGGCTTGAATGGGAACACGGCTCTATAAAACTGTCTTCATCATTCTAAAAATGTATGCGGTTTATTATATTAATTCGCAATTAAGTTTTGCTTTGTACAATTGCAATGACATGACAATGACCTTTAGGCACCTTGTTCACAACTTTTTAATTATGTCATGTGCGGCACCTACTTTTCAGGATTCTTTGGTTATTTAATATTGTGCTATTTGTCTTAATGTAACCTTTAATCTATTGTGGTAGGGTTTTCTCACTTTGTTAAATTAAATTTTACATGAAAGTTTTTTATTCAAGGTTTTAGTTAAGTCCTTTTCTCATACAACGGAAGACGTAGAGCTTTCTAACCTCACGCATGTTTACCACGACATTACAATAGTATGTTCCTTCCAAAAGTAGGTCAGTATGAATGACCTTGACCTTTCTACTTCGTTAATTTAGTTTCATTTGTTTTATCAATTCCATTACTCAGATACCAAAATCGATTCAGCTTTCAATCTCCATACTTACTTAATCGGTATGTCAGTTCCTACCAAAAGTACGTTAGTGAATGACCTTGACCATCTTTTCGCATTTGGTAAATTTACATTAAAGCTTTGCATTCAAGTGTTTCATTAAGACCATTACTCATCTACGAAAAGCCATACAGCTTTTAAACGTCAAATTACATATATATGCCAGTAGTATGATCCTGAAAAAAGACCTGCATTTCAATCTGTGTCAATTTAGTTGACTTGAAGGGTGACACACAGCAATGATCGTGGCTCCAGCGATAATAAATGTGGAGTTTTTACAACATAATTTTCAGTAACACTGCAGTTGTGCAGGTGACAATGCTATTAGGTCATGCTGTATATTTGTATATCGATGTAATGGAGATTGTGTCTGGAGTGTTCATTCCCGTTGGCGCTTTCTTGATGGCGCCATATAACCGTTTGTGTTGGTACGGCGTGAAACCAATTCAATTTAATTTACACAGTAACAGTCAAACAGATTTTGAACTTCATACACACTGACATCTATATAATAGCAACATGTTCGTGCTAAATGTAACTCAGTGAGAATGACCTTAACCTATGTACACGCTGTATTGATTTGTTGCATGTGACTGACAGCGATAAATTGGGGCATCCGTGCCCCATGGAGACATTTTTTTAGGTCTTTTTAAATAGAGGAGACACTTTTAATGGAGTTTAACATTGCTATTTTCTCAATATTTTACTTTTTGTTCATCCAAAATAAATACTGTTTCTGCAATACAATAATGACATCATGCAATGTTTAAAGGGCCACACGACACTATGCTTTTCATTCGTGAACATATAAAGTTTTCAGACTTATCGGTGAAATAAATAGAGGATCTTACATGAGTACTCATTCATTATTGTATTTATTAAACGAGTTGGAAAAATGATATAATGTGATACATATCGACTTTTATTGCATTTTGCCTGTCGCTTTAACACGCGAAACCGACATAAACCGTGGGAATTTGATCATAGTCATTATCGATTTTTTTTTGACAGAGCATACTAGGCTAATTTGCATACTTATATAACTAGTGGTATATCGAAAATATTCCACTCCCACATCGTAAGTTATGTGATAAAATCTGTTATTCACTCCAAAACAACAAATATATTTTCACAGTCATGGCTGAGAATAACACACTCAGCTTTACCTGCGGAACACGTAGTTCCGGTCCATCCTGCGGTACAGGTGCATGTGAATTTGTTTTGGCCGTTAGTGCACGTCGCTCCGTTCATACATGGGGTGCTGGCACACTCGTCTATATCTAAAGCGTAAGTGAAACCAGATCAAAATCGTTTATGTGAGGTTTAAATATATCTGTGAAAAATAAAACATTCCCGTGTCATGATTTCACACAGTAAGGTTCTCTTTCTTTATCTCATCTAAGAATGCAAGAAAACCCAGTTGTTTTGCATACTTTACAGTGCTTATTATAACAATAACTAGTAGTCATGTGTTAGAGGGCTTGAATGGGAACACGGCTCTATATAACAGTCTTCAGCATTCTAAAAATGTATGCGGTTTATAATATTAATTCGCAATTAAGTTTTCCTTTTTACAATTGCCGTGACATGACAATGACCATTAGGCACCTTGCTCACTACTTTATAATTATATCCTGTGTCGCACCTACTTTTCATGATTCTTTGGTTGTTTAATATTGTGCTATTTGTCTTAATGTAACCTTTAATCTATTGTGGTAGGGTTTTCTCACTTTGTTAAATTAAATTTTACATGAAAGTTTTTCATTCAAGGTTTTAGTTAAGTCCTTTTCTCAGACACCGGAAGACGTAGAGCTTTCTAACCTCACGCATGTTTACCACGACATGACAGTAGTATGTTCCTTTCAAAAGTAGGTCAGTATGAATGGCCTTGACCTTCTCACTTCGTTAATTTAGTTTCATTTGTTTTATCAATTCCATTACTCAGATACCAAAATCGATTCAGCTTTCAATCTCCATACTTACTTAATCGGTATGTCAGTTCCTACCAAAAGTACGTTAGTGAATGACCTTGACCATCTTTTCGCATTTGGTAAATTTACATTAAAGTTTTACATTCAAGTGTTTCATTAAGACCATAACTCATCTACGAAAAGCCATACAGCTTTTAAACGTCAAATTACATATATATGCCAGTAGTATTATCCTGAAAAAATACCTGCATTTCAATCTGTGTCAATTTAGTTGACTTGAAGGGTGACACAAAGCAATGATCGTGGCTCCAGCGATAATAAATATGGAGTTTTTACAACATAATTTTCAGTAACACTGCAGTTGTGCAGGTGACAATGCTGTTAGGTCATGCTGTATATTTGTATATCGATGTAATGGAGGTTGTGTCTGGAGTGTTCATTCCCGTTGGCGCATTCTTGATGGCGCCATATAACCGTTTGTGTTGGTACGGCGTGAAACCAATTCAATTTAATTTACACAGTAACAGTCAAACAGATTTTGAACTTCATACACACTGATATCTATATAATAGCAACATGTTCGTGCTAAATGTAACTCAGTGAGAATGACCTTAACCTATGTACACGCTGTATTGATTTGTTGCATGTGACTGACAGCGATAAATTGGGGGCATCCGTGCCCCATGGAGACATTTTTTTTAGGTCTGTTTAAATAGAGGAGACATTTTTAATGGAGTTTAACTTTGCTATTTTCTCAATATTTTACTTTTTGTTCATCCAAAATAAATACTGTTTCTGCAATACAATAATGACATCATGCAATGTTTAAAGGGCCACACGACAATATGCTTTTCATTCGTGAACATATAAAGTTTTCAGACTTATCGGTGAAATAAATAGAGGATCTTACATGAGTACTCATTCATTATTGTATTTATTAAACGAGTTGGAAAAATGATATAATGTGATACATATCGACTTTTATTGCATTTTGCCTGTCGCTTTAACACGCGAAACCGACATAAACCGTGGGAATTTGATCATAGTCATTATCGATTTTTTTTTTGACAGAGCATACTAGGCTAATTTGCATACTTATATAACTAGTGGTATATCGAAAATATTCCACTCCCACATCGTAAGTTATGTGATAAAATCTGTCATTCACTCCAAAACAACAAATATGTTTTCACAGTCATGGCTGAGAATAACACACTTAGCTTTACCTGCGGAACACGTAGTTCCGGTCCATCCTGCGGTACAGGTGCATGTGAATTTGTTTTGGCCGTTAGTGCACGTAGCTCCGTTCATACATGGGTTGCTGGCACACTCGTCTATATCTAAAACGTAAGTGAAACCAGATCAAAATTGTTTATGTGAGGTTTAAATATATCTGTGAAAAATAAAACATTCCCGTGTCATGATTTCACACAGTAAGGTTCTCTTTCTTTATCTCATCTAAGAATGCAAGAAAACCCATTTGTTTGGCATACTTTACAGTGCTTATTATAACAATAACTAGTAGTCATGTGTTACAGGGCTTGAATGGGAACACGGCTCTTTATAACTGTCTTTATCATTCTAAAAATGTATGCGGTTTATTACATTTATTCGCAATTAAGTTTTGCTTTGTACAATTGCAATGACATGACAATGACCATTAGGCACCTTGCTCACTACATTATAATTATGTCCTGTGTCGCACCTACTTTTTATGATTCATTGGTTGTTTAATATTGTGCTATTTGTCTTAATGTAACCTTTAATCTATTGTGGTAGGGTTTTCTCACTTTGTTAAATTAAATTTTACATGAAAGTTTTACATTCAAGGTTTAAGGTAAGTCTTTTTCTCAGACACCGGAAGACGTAGAGCTTTCTAACCTTACGCATGTTTACCACGACATGACAGTAGTATGTTCCTTCCAAAAGTAGGCCAGTATGAATGACCTTGACCTTCTCACTTCGTTAATTTAGTTTCATTTGTTTTATCAATTCCATTACTCAGATACCAAAATCGATTCAGCTTTCAATCTCCATACTTACTTACATCGGTATGTCAGTTCCTACCAAAAGTACGTTAGTGAATGACCTTGACCATCTTTTCGCATTTGATAAATTTAAATTAAAGTTTTACATTCAAGTGTTTCATTAAGACCATTACTCATCTACGAAAAGCCATACAGCTTTTAAACGTCAAATTACATATATATGCCAGTAGTATGATCCTGAAAAAAAGACCTGCATTTCAATCTGTGTCAATTTAGTTGACTTGAAGGGTGACTCAAAGCAATGATCGTGGCTCCAGCGATAATAAATGTGGAGTTTTTACAACTTACTTTTCAGTAACACTGCAGTTCTGCAGGGACAATGCTGTTAGTTCATGCTGCATATTTGTATATCGATGTAATGGAGGTTGGGTCTGGAGTGGTCATTCCCGTTGGCGCATTCTTGATGGCGCCATATAACCGTTTGTGTTGGTACGGCGTGAAACCAATTCAATTTAATTTACACAGTAACAGTCAAACAGATTTTGAACTTCATACACACTGACATCTAAATAATAGCAACATGTTCATGCTAAACGTAACTCAGTGAGAATGACTTTAACCTATGTACACGCTGTATTGATTTGTTGCATGTGACTGACAGCGATAAATTGGGGCATCCGTGCCCCATGGAGACATTTTTTAGATCTGTTTAAATAGAGGAGACACTTTTAATGGAGTTTAACATTGCTTTTTTCTCAATATTTTACTTTTTGTTCATCCAAAATAAATACTGTTTCTGCAATACAATAATGACATCATGCAATGTTTAAAGGGCCACACGACAATATGCTTTTCATTCGTGAACATATAAAGTTTTCAGACTTATCGGTGAAATAAATAGAGGATCTTACATGAGTACTCATTCATTATTGAATTTATTAAACGAGTTGGAAAAATGCTATAATGCGATACATATAAACTTTTATTGCATTTTGCCTGTCGCTTTAACACGCGAAACCGACATAAACCGTGGGAATTTGATCATAGTTATTATCGATTTTTTTTGACAGCGCATACTAGGCTAATTTGCATACTTATATAACTAGTGGTATATCGAAAATATTCCACTCCCACACCGTAAGTTAGGTGATTAAATCTGTTATTCACTCCAAAACAACAAATATATATTCACAGTCATCTGGTCATGGCTGAGAATAACACACTTAGCTTTACCTGCGGAACACGTAGTTCCGGTTCATCCTGCGGTACAGGTGCATGTGAATTTGTTTTGGCCGTTAGTGCACGTAGCTCCGTTCATGCATGGGGTGCTGGCACACTCGTCTATATCTAAAACGTAAGAGAAACCAGATCAAAATCGTTTATGTGAGGTTTAAATATATCTGTGAAAAATAAAACATTCCCGTGTCATGATTTCACACAGTAAGGTTCTCTTTCTTTATCTCATCTAAGAATGCAAGATAACCCATTTGTTTTGCATACTTTACAGTGCTTATTATAACAATAACTAGTAGTCATGTGTTACAGGGCTTGAATGGGAACACGGCTCTATATAACTGTCTTCATCATTCTAAAAATGTATGCGGTTTATAATATTAATTCGCAATTAAATTTTCATTTGTACAATTGCAATGACATGACAATGACCATTAGGCACATTGCTCACTACTTTATAATTATGTCCTGTGTCGCACCTACTTTTCATGATTCTTTGGTTGTTTAATATTGTGCTATTTGTCTTAATGTAACCTTTAATCTATTGTGGTAGGGTTTTCTGACTTTGTAAAATGAAATGTTACATGAAAGTTTTTCATTCAAGGTTTAAGTTAAGTCCTTTTCTCAGACATCGGAAGACGTAGAGCGTTCTAACCTCACGCATGTTTACCACGACATGACAGTAGTATGTTCCTTCCAAAAGTAGGTCAGTATAGATGACCTTGACCTTCTCACTTCGTTAATTTAGTTTCATTTTTTTATCAATTCCATTACTCAGATACCAAAATCGATTCAGCTTTCAATCTCCATACTTAACAACAAGGGTAACATTATGGTCCTCCTTCATCATATCGACCCTAATAATTCTGACAACAATAAATCACGCACATGTTAAGCAACTTAAATATCAAGAAACAAGCAAGAGATTACACGAATCTGTAATCTGTTTCATTTTACATTCTGGTATATTTGTTCCAGAATTATACCGTTTTACTACGTGTTATAAAGTTAAACTCCAGTTTACGGCATATTACTCGACACTTTTGCCATAACAAACAACTGCAAAATGATTTTCTTTAGTAAATTCATTTTCTCTGAACCTAGTTATTAAGGTGTTTATTGAATGATAGCAAAATACCATTTGCAGGGATTGTGTATGTCCTGACAATTTCGAGTTTATACTTAACCTCTCCACCCGAAAACGAATACAGTCGTCCATTGTCACGAATGATTGAACAAAATTGAGGATTCTTGGCTAAAATGATACGAGAACTCGAAACTTCAGTCCTTTCCGGCCCGTACACACCATACCTTATCCTATAATCATGGAAATACCTATACAACAGGGCTTCTAAAATCGCCGGTTTATCGGTTCCCAGACCGAAATCTAGTGACTAGATGATCATGAAATGTCTAAAGGTATATTGATACTGAATTCTCTACCATTTGTTGTGTATTTGATAGTGGACTTTTGTGACAAGTGTTTACATGCACTACACATTTTTGCGAGTGGCACTTAAGAATAGATGGATAGAGAGTACGTCTACTGTTTAACCTATTAATATTAACTGGTGGTCTAACTTTAAATCGATTGAATACAGATGATGTGTAAAAGGTTTAAATTTGACAGAAGTTTTATTTTTAAATATTGAGTTTGTGCCAGGGATGTAAAAGATAGAGGTCGAATGAAGATTATTTCGTGATAAATTGATCGATACTTTAGCAGTTCCATGGTTGTCATTTAAAAGGTAAGGTTTAAAAGAGAAGAGATTGTATGAATACGGGCACGGGTTCATTAGCGTATGAGTTGCTCACAAATCTAATGAAATAAAGTTAGGAAGTATTATCATAGTAGTCACATACCTGATGAAATATAAAGGTCTTCATTACATGCTTTATTTGAAATTGTCATATAGACAACTGTTCCTGTTATACTACTGGCAACAGCAACACAGATCAGTACAATACCAATGAAACCAGCTATTCTCCATGGACGTTTTGTATTTCCATTTATCGCTTGTTGTACAGCACTTGTCGCAGTCGTATCAAGTTGGTCATAAACGTCTTCGTCTTTAGAAATGTTTCCCGATTCAATTGTGCTGTAGTTGGCTTCAATTGCAGAATTTTCGTACACTGCATCCATTGTGCTGGCCCTTATATAGGAACAAAGAATTATTATAAATCTTTTATATAAATAAGCATACTACACTAACAGACGTAGGAATGTTTAAACTTTGTTTACGGGTTGGATATACTTCCTTTTTTCAAAACTCTAAACTCGATTATACCTGTGCAAATTTCAGCATGTTTTTTTTTATGTGTTTTTTTTCTAAAATATAGCTACATTTGATACTTATACTACATTAGATATGTATACCACATTAAACAGTTGTTCAGATCATTCCACTGGGCCATATGATGCATGCTATTATCATGAGGGAAAATGGACACTGTTTTATAGCGAACCTGTTTTTTTTAAATTTCTTTTACATGTAAAGTAACATCAAAAATACACACCCATTCACTGAAAAATCGTAAAGCCTAAACGAGATTCGAACCTTTCTTTTGGATTGGCAATCCCTTAGCTTTAACACTAGGCTATATACACAGTTAATCATATTTGTCGATATACTGTCAGCATTGTAAATGTTATCATTTGTTAACTTGTTTTCGATGCGTTCTAAGTACATACGTACCCCAAGAACCCTAAAAAAAAAGGCACCAGCAAATATAGATTACAAATTCCAACATTAGACTTGTATACGCTAAACAGGTACTGCGCATTTTTTTGTTAAAAATAAAATTGAGAAATAACACACAGTTACTTGGGAGTGCCCCTCTCAGATTTGTGTTTTTCGTTATTGTCGAATAATCAAAATGGCCACCACGTCAACCCAAAATATACATAGAGTTATATAGGAAAGGTCAAATTTAACGACATCTCCTCCGAAACCACTTATTCCATTATTGTGAAATACCATAAATATGTTGCTTGGGTTGGCCTCTATCAAGTTTGGGTTTTCGTTATCGTCGAATAATCAAAATGGCCGCCACGGCGACTCAAAGTTTACATAGAGTTATATAGGAAAGGGCTAACAATGACATCTGCTCTGAAACCGCTTGAAGGATTTTGATGAAACTTCATTACAATGATCTTTAGGATAGTCCCCCTCAGATTTGTGTTTTTCGCGGCCGGCAGTCATCCAAGATGGCCACCATGGCTAAAACTAGGTCAAATTTAAGGAAATTTCAAACGACATCTCCTCCGAAACCACTTATTCCATTCTTGTTAAATATCATAAACATGTTCCTTGGGTTGGCCTCTATCAAGTTTGGGTGTTTCGTTATCGTCGAATAATCAAAATGGCTGCCACAGCGACCCAAAGTTTACATAGAGTTATATATGAAAACGTTAAAAATGACATCTTCACAGAAACCTCTTAAAGGATTTTGATAAAACTTAATCACCATGATATTTGGGATTGTCCCTCTCATATTTGTGTTTTTCGCGGCCGCCAGTCATCCAAGATGGCCGCCATGTCTATAACTATGTCAAATATAAGGAAACTTCAAACGGCATGTCCTTCGAAAATACTTATTCCATTCTTGTGAAATATCATAAACATGTTCCTTGGGTTGGCCTCTATCAAGTTTGTGTTTTTCGTTATTGTCGAATAATCAAAATGGCCACCACGTCAACCCAAAGTTTACATAGAGTTATATAGGAAAGGGCTAAAAATTACATCTTCTCAGAAACTGATTGAAGGATTTTGATGAAACTTAATCACAATGATCTTTGGGATAGTCCTCCTCAGATTTATGTTTATCGCGGCCGTCAGTCATCCAAAATGGCCACCATAGCTAACATTAGGTCAAATTCAAAGAGATTTCAAACGACATCTCCTCTGAAACCTCTTTATCCATTCCAGTGAATATCATATTCATGTTCCTTGGATTGGCCTCTATCAAATAAGTGTTTTTTGTTATCGTCGAATAATCAAAATGACCCACAGTTTACATAAAGTTATATAGGAGGAAAAGTCTAAAATTGACATCTCTGAAATCTCGGATTTTGTTGAAACTTTATCACAATGATCTTTGGAATAGTGCGCTCAGTTTTTCGCAGCCGCCAGTTATCCAACATGGCCACCATGACTAAAACTTTAAGTCAAATTTAAGGAAATTTCAAACGACATCTCCTCCGAAACCACTTAATCCACCAGTGAAATATCATGTACATGTTCATTGTGTTGGCCTCTATCAAATTTATGTTTTTCGTTATCATCGAATAATAAAAATGGTTGCCATGGTGACCCAAGATTTACATAGAGTTATATAGGAAAAGGTTAAATATGAAATCTTCTCTGAAACCTTTTGAAGGATTTTGTTGAAACTTTATCTCAATGGTTGGCGTCTATTAAGTTTGTGTTTTTTGTTTTCTTGCAATAATCAAAAAGGCCGCCATGGCGATCCAAAGTTTATATAGGAAAAGGTTAAATATGACATATTTACACAGTAAAGCGTCTACAGGCCCTCTTGTGCCTCTTGTTCTGTTACCTATTATTATTCAATGGTCAGTACTAATCCATTTGGTGGGACAAAAACACCGTGGACAGATTGTAGTATCACCCAAATACATACGCAAGGTCAGTGCATACAATGTTCATAAATGCACTTACACCACGTACACTCAACAGAACTGTTCAATTTCCAAAGCCCCTAGTCCATCAGTGCTTTCAGCACTTTGATTGTGATGGATTTTGGCATAAATGAAACGTGTATCTATAAAACTCTTCACGATACGTCAAGTGTTTAAAGATGGACAACATTTTGTGAAATGTTCCCACTGTCCCACGTGAAATTCAGGTAAATTGTACAGTGTCCAATATGTTTGTTATTATAAGTCAGTGGTTTGCATAACATATTTTAATGTGTACGTGTGTGTGGAGAGGGTTTCATAATGCTTTATAGGCACACACGGCAATCTTGAAAATTTGAAATGGTTGTCTCGATTTATATATCCAGTGCAGGGCTTCTAAAATTTTAAAATGCAAATCGGTCCAGGTTTTTAACTGCCGTAAGAATCGCACTTTTTTTGAAAAAAAATCACTAAAATCGCCGTACCCCACCCACCATGCATGTTTTCCGTTCAGTCATTGATATAGAGAACTATTTAAAATGTATGTTTGTATTATATTTGTATTATTTATAACTTACTTTATCACAATTTGTACATTTTATGTCTTCGCTTTACTGAATGAATAATTTTCACTCAATATATTGTAGATATGTCCCATTTTCAGTCCACTTTTGCCAGAAGTGCATGTTTTGAAAGGCATTACAACATTACAGTGATCAAATACAAAAGTTGCACTACACTCTTTGTTGTACTAACACTTTTATGATGTTTTTCGGACTTAGAATTTTCCATTACAACACAAAAACTAAAAAACAGAAGAGGTGGCCTTTCGGCCTTTCAGCATTTCACTTCTCGGACATAGACATTTTATAATGTTTCTCAGACTTTTTTTTATGAAAATTAAGAGCAAAAAACTAAATATCAGGAAAAGGTGGCCTTTCGGCCTTTCAACATTTCACTTCTCGGACTTAGAAAATGTTCGATGTTTCTCGGACTTTGAATTTTTCGATGAAAGTTTGTGGACTTAGAATATTTTTTATGAAAATTAAGCGCAAAAACGGATGCCTTTTAACAGACTATAATTAAGGTATTATAGTATCATTATTATAACATTCAACGATGCGGAACATTGTCTTGTGTGTTTTTAAAGTCTGCAAAATTAAAATATGACAATGTAACTATTCGCCCTTTCATTTAGAAGTTTTCGACGAAAGTTTGCGGACTTAAGAATTTATTTTTCATGAATATCAAACACAAAAACTGATGCCTTTTAACAGACTATAATTAAGGTATTATAGTATCATTATTATAACATTCAACGATGCTGAACATTGTCTTATGTGTTTTTAAAGTCTGCAAAATTAAAATATGACAATGTAACTATTGTTTGGGGCGCTTGTTTCAGCCGAAGGTTTTTCTGCAGTAACTTGAGCAATTTAAATAATACATACATCGGTTATGTATCATTAGAACTGACATTTTAGTGGTAAATAAAACTACTTTACTTTTGAAAATCGGTTGAGAAATAAATAGCATAATTAACAGAACTCTGCAAAATATTTTTTATTCCATTCATAAATCATAGACATAGGACCTCAAAAAGCATACTCCTCGCGTTTTGTAAATTATTTAACGTAATTAGCTTTACTTATTACACTTAAATAACTAAGTCCCTGCATTTTAATCACATTGAACAAGTTTTATATATATATTACTTTTTTGTAAACAGGAACGGTTCATATTAATCTTTTCTACCAGTAGTTTGAGATTCCAATACTGTACATGTTGAGTTTTAAATTCGCCACTTAACATAAGTATATAAATTCTCCTTTAAATAATGTTCATAAAAGTATATTCCACAAACGAATATGTATTGCAAAGAGTCATTTACTGTTGGTAATTGTTACGACAATTATTATGTAAAATAATTAACAGGACTCTGCAATATAGTTATTCCTACCACAGAAAAGATTTCATAAATCATAGGACCTACATAGATATATAGCTATGCCAAAAACAATTAATAGAACAGTTGCTAATGTTGAGTTTATGGCAGGTTGTTTATTGCAATCAAAAGATATAGGGTTTCTCTAATAATAATGCGGTACCCCCATGGCATTTGGCTAATTGGCTGTCCAAAGCAGGATGTTTGTTTAGATCAAAGAGGCCATAAATCACAAACACTGGGTACCCGTGGTGTGTTGACATCATATATATATACAGTATACATTGTGTAATATTTTCAATTTTATGTATACATGTATTATGTATAACGTGGGAAAGCTGTTTGTAGCTATGTTATTAATATGAGCTGTTAGATATTGAATTTGCCCGTGTTAAATGTGGTGTCTATTTGCCTAATAGGTCGATGTTCCTGACGTTATTCGAAGATCATGATTATTGTGTTTCTTAAATTGATTTAAAAATTCGTTTATCTGCAAGACAGATGGAATATGTGACATGAAATACATAATTTCGATTTAAATAACAAACAAGCATGTAACAGACTTCCCCTTTTTTTTTGACAAATCCTACTATTTGTAATGTGTTTAGTTTCACAAATGCATACTATAAATAAATATGAAAATTAAAACAGTTAGCTGGCTATTTTTTTACTCTCGCCGTATGCACAAATTAATATATTACTCAATTATAGTAACACACCACGCGCAGCCAGTGTTTGTGAGATTTATGGCCTCTTTGATTTAAACAAACATCCTGCTTTGGACAGCCAATTAGCCACAGGGTATCGGCATTATTACTATTGGAGAAACCCTTTATCTTTTGCTTGCAATAAACAACATGCAAATAAAACCCAACATAAGCGACTGTTCAATTACTTGTTTTTGGCATGGCTATATGTACATGTAGGTCCTATGATTTATGAATGGAATAAAAAGCATTTTGCAGAGTTCTGTTAATTATTTTATCTATGCCGCAACAGTTATCAACAGTAAAATACATTTGCGATATATATTCGCTTGCGGAATATAATTAAGTGTAATAAGTAAAGTTAATTACTTTAAATAATTTATGAAATACAAGATTCTGATCTTTGAGTAACACACATCTACCTACTTTCGGTTTCAAGGCATCATTATAATGGCAATAAAAAAGCCATTTTTCTCAGAAAAGGCCAATATTCTGACAGTTTATATTACTAACACAACTAGAAACAGCACTCATATGATATTTTTGCATGATACGTTCTAAAATGTGTCTAAAACAAATAAACACTGTATATTCACTATACAGAGTTAGTGTTGAGACACCCCGAACTCGAAATCTCGCGAAAACCGAGAGCGAGATTTGATAATGGCAAAATCGAAAATAAACCCATTTTTTGAAACATCGTGGTGCCCAGGTCGAGACTATGGTGCCCATGTCGCGACATGGTGCCCAGTGCAAGTAAGTCCGTTTTCAAATAAAAGAATTTAAGAAATTTGTTAATTAAAGCACTCATTAGGCATTATGCGTCGAGCGATACAATTTTTATACTGAGGGCGTGCATCGAAATTGTTTGATATGTTATCTACAGTAACATGGACACAAATTTGTTAATTAAAGCACTCGTTAGCCATTATGCGTGGAGCGAGCGAAAAAAATTGTATAATGAGGGCGTGCAACGAAATTGTTTGATATTTTATCTACAGTAACATGGACATACATGTACGAATAAAAAAGTCCGTTTTCAATTAAAAGGATTTACCAATGTGTTAATTAAACAACTCATTAGCCATTATGCGTCGAGCGAGGGAGAACATTTTTTATTATGAGGGCGTGCATCGAAATTGTTTGATATTTTATCTACAGTAACATGGACATACATGTATGAATAAAAAAAGTACGTTTTCAAATAAAAGGATTTAACAAATTTGTTAATTAAAGCACTCATTAGCCATTATGCGTGGAGCGAGCGAAACAATTGTATAATGAGGGCGTGCAACGAAATTGTTTGATATTTTATCTACAGTAACATGGACAAACATGTATGAATAAAAAAAGTCCGTTTTCAAATAAAAGGATTTAACAATGTGTTAATTAACCACTCATTAGCCATTATGCGTCGAGCGAGCGAAGCGAGCGAGAACACTTTTTATACTGAGGGTGTGCAAGAAATTGTTTGATATTTAATCTACAGAAACATGGACATACAAGTATGATCTGGAATGATAGGGGGGGGGGGGGGGCGCCGGGTGCGCCCCCCCCCCCTGGATCCGCTAGTGGTGGTGCCACTGAGTTTCGTCGGTGTGTTCTTGGGGTGTGTTCTTGGGCAAGAAACTTTCCCTTAGCCTCGTCCATCGGATGGGGACATAAACCGGGCGGTCCCGTGTATCGGTCTATCCTCCGAGCACGTCAAAGAACCATAGGAATCTATTCGATATAAGAGTAGGGCACGGTTCCGGATATGTATCCTTCCCCTCTCTCTGGGGCAGCTCTAAATAACCTATACTGTGTTGATGAGCCGTTAAACAACGTTCAATTCACTTCATTTATTTTTTCAGAAAAAAGCCAAAATATGTATTATTGTGTTGCAAGAACATTTTTAAATACCAAACATCATGATAACTCCAACATTTAAAACCAGAACAATTAAAATTGTGTCCCAAGTGCAAAATGATATCAGTATTACTCTGCATTAACATGACCATGAGGACAAGTCAATTTGATATTTAAGTCATTGTGAATTATTATATTATGAACTTTCTACAAATTTAACAAATATAAAATCTACTTTTATTTATTATCTAATTTAATTATTATTACCAGGTAGTAAGCAATTTCCTTTGATCTGATGCAGTATCATGCAGTATCCTGCAGAGATTATTCTATTAGAAACAGATGCGTTCAAGGAATTCAATTGTGGTATTTTTGCATTAATAATCAGTTATCATGTTTCTATATATATAGGCAATGGTTATCAACAGTGTAGTATGTTTCAATGAAATTGTAACAGTTTAAAACAATGAATTTGAATGAGTTGATTTGAGTGAATATTCTGAAGAGGATGTTCCACACCTGTATAACTTTATTTTATTTTTATTATGTCGGAAAATAGCAAGTTTTGTATTTTTCATCTGGTTAGGTAACAGTCGCTTGGAACTTTCGGAATCAGCCCCAGACCATCATCAGACCCATAACCTGACCTCCATTGGTAAATGTTTATATTTATGTTTGTGGGTCTGTCTTAAGGGTCTGGTGCTGATTCTAAGATATCCTGGCACCAAGTGCCTATTGGACTGCATGCTACAGTTAAGATGATGTTCGACATTTTCATGAAAATGGGAGTAATGCAGATATGACAGCGGTCGACATCTCCATGAAAATGGAAGTAATACAGAAATGACAGCTCTCGACATCTCCATAACAATGGGAGTAATGTAGAAATGTCAGCGCTCAACATCTCCATGAAAATGAGAGTAATGCAGAAATGACTGCGGTCGACATCTCTATGAAAATGAGAGTAATGCAGGAATAACAGCGCTCGACATCTCTGTAAAAGTGAGAGTATTGCGCAATGACAGCGCTTGACATCACCATAAATATGGGAGTGATGTAGAAATGTCAGCGCTCGACATCTCTGTGAAAATGAGAGTGATGCAGAAATGACAGCGGTCGACATCTCCATGAAAATGGGATCCATGCAGGAATGACAGCAGTCGACATCTCCATGAAAATGGAAGTAATGCAGGAATGACAGCGGTCAACATCTCCATGAAAATGGAAATAATACAGAAATGACAGCGGTCAACATCTCCATGAAAATGGGAGTAATGCAGAAATGACAGCGGTCAACATCTCCATGAAAATGAGAGTAATGCAGAAATGACGGCGCTCGACATCCCCGTGAAAATGAGAGTAATGCAGAAATGACAGCGCTCGACATCTCCATGAAAATGGGAGCCATGCAGGAATGACAGCGGTCGACATCTCCATGAAAATGGAAGTAATGCAGGAATAACAGCAGTCGACATCTCCATGAAAATGGAAGTAATGCAGGAATGACAGCGGTCGACATCTCCATGAAAATAGAAGTAATGCAGGAATGACAGCGGTCGACATCTCCATGATAGAAGTAATACAGAATGACAGCGGTCAACATCTCCATGAAAATGGGAGTTATGCAGAAAGAACAGCGGTCGACATCTCAATGAAAATGAGAGTAATGCAGAAATGACTGCGCTCGACATCCCCGTGAAAATGAGAGTAATGCAAAAATGACAGCGCTCAACATCTCCATGAAAATGGGAGCCATGCAGGAATGACAGCGGTCGACATCTCCATTAAAAATAAAAGTAATGCAGGAATGACAGCGGTCGACATCTCCATGAAAATGGAAGTAATGCAGGAATGACAGCGGTCGACATCTCCATGAAAATGGAAGTAATGCAGAAATGACAACGTTCGCCATCTCCATGAAAATGGGAGTCATGCAGAAATAACAGCGCTTGACATCTCCATGAAAATGAGAGTAATGCAGAAATGACTGCGCTCGACATCTCCATGAAAATGGAAGTATAATGCAGGAATGACAGCGGTCGACATCTCCATGAAAATGGAAGTAATGCAGGAATGACAGCGCTTGACATCTCCATGAAAATGGAAGTAATGCAGGAATGACAGCGGTCAACATTTTATGAAAATGGAAGTAATGTTGAAAGAGAGTAAGAGACAACACTTGACATTTCCAAGTACATGAGAATTTGCTTTTTACACAAGTCAGGATAGGATTTTTTATTGTATTGCTTTGTCAGCTTTGTAAGTTAGGGATTAGAAGTTTAATTTACAGTATTTATTTTGTATAATAGTCATCTCAACACCCCATTTAATGATAAGAATAGATCATATTTATTTTAGTCAGTTTTGTTCAGAATGAATACATGTAGTGACAACATATTCCAACTTGTTCTATATAGGGTGCCGTGTGTAACAAAACTATTTAGCTCAAAAACATGTTGTTTTTTCACTATTTAACAATAATGGACTACACCATATTTAAATTAAGCAACATGATTTAAATAAATCCTCTTGATTTAAAGTATATTCTTAAGATTTAAAATATATCCTCACGATTAAAATATATCCATACGATTTAAATCATTAGAATATATGTAAATATTAAGCATATAATTTATATGCTTAATATTTACATATATATTCTGATGATTTTTAAGGTAAATGTGCAACATTTACTTAAAACAATTTAGTCCCCGCCCCCGCATAATTAAAATATTTCTATTTATGCTCATTGAGGATTTGTTTAAATGGTGTTAATTTATTTAAATTGTGTCGATTTATTTAATTATAGAGAATTAATTAAATTAAAGTGTTGCACATTTATACTATAACGAAGGTCGATTTATTTAGATCACAAACGAATAATTAAATCAAAACCATTTAGTTAAATCGTATGAATAAAATCATATATTTAAATCGTGAGGATATAATAATCTAAATCGTAAGGATATACGTTAAATCGAAAGCATTTATTTAGTGTCGATTTATTTAAAAATATATATTTAGCACTATTTAACATTGCTTGCACCAAATTAAATTTATTTAAATTTGGTGCAAGCAATGTTAAATAGTGCTAAATATATATTTTTTTAAAACGGCGCACCATTGTTCCATTTCATAATTTCAGTCCATTATATATTTTGAAAAAATTGTCGCGATGTCTTGGCGGACATTGCCGCAACTTTGCAGCGAACATCACCACAAACATCGCCAGAACAGTGCAGAGAAACATTTATGCGAATGAAGTTTGCTGCAAAGTTGCCGCACACTTTTACTATGTAAATGAGGTGACGGGTCTGCGGCAAAGTTCCGCCAAAACATCGCAAACATCGCCAAAAGATTACAGCTAAAAGCGTTATGCAAATGAAGTTTGCTGCAAAGTTGTCGCACACTATTACCATCTGCGGCAAAGTTGCGGTGAACATCGCCAGAACATCACCAGAACCCCATATGCATATTTGCATGGTAAAAGTGTACCGCAACATCGCCGCAAACAATCGTTGCAGCAAATAGTCGCAAGAAGCCTATATTTTTGGTAAGGGTTGTGCCTAATTGTGGTGGTCCTAAAGACAAAATGTACACACAAGTAACTGCCTGGTGGACTCAGTTATCTGTACTGTAGTAGTGAAATACTCTTTTGTCAATTTTAACTGTTAAATTGAAAAACGTTTAATCATTTCTTTTTTTCATTCTTTCTTTCTTTTTTTAGTGGGCTGGCGTGGGCCAGTGGATAGCGCGGTCGGACTCTTATCCTATATAAATTATAATGTGTTGAGCTGTTAAACAACATGCAATTCAACTCTTCTTCCGAGGATGAGTTTTAAAGGCATTTTGTTTCATTTATGATCCTGATTGACACATTCAGCGTGGTTTGTTATTGTACATAGATTATAGCGCGCCCATGTTCAAGAGGGCAAAGATGCTGCATTTTAAACCTTTTTGCTTCTGACAGCGCTGTATGTTCGAATAGGATAGACAATAAACAATATGTGCCAATGGCCCCATATGGGCCATTTATGGTTCTAATGGGCCATGTTCAAATATATAAGTGTCATTTAGACATCCACCCAAGAAATAAAGGCAAACAAATGTGTTAAATCAATTACTTTAATGTCGGCATTGTCGTAACACTTGCTAAATAGGTATCAAAGTGATTTTAGACATTCATATTTCTTTACACTTTACGTCTGTCTGTCAAGATACTTGTAAAAGCATCGACAGCGTCTAATAGATTGATTAACAACAGATCAGTGTCGATGGGCCATTTGTAATTTTATGGCTATGGCGCAATGCACGTGCCACCCCAATCACTGCCTACTGGGAGGTTGACTACTGGTTCTTCCCAGGAATAAGTGGGTGGTCTGCCTTCATCAATAAAAACTGACCATCATATATAGCCTAAAATGTGCTAAAAATGAGGTTAAACCCAAACAAACAAATCAACATACATAAAGTATGGCTCTCCCATTGCAGATATCAACATCCCTGTGAAGGATGACATACTTTCACAGTACTTGGCCCGAATTAGGTAGTTAAGGATTGTTAATAAGAAACTCGAGATGTGACCCCACTGGGATTTGACCCAGGACCTATGGATCGAGCTGCAAGTATGCTAACCAGTCGGCCACCACAACTCTTTAAACAATGGTATCACTAAAAAAAAAGTAATTTGTGTTACTTCTTGTTACCATAAAAAAAATAAAACGTTTGAGCATTTAGAGAGTCTCCAAGATTGAATGATGCTCATAGAAGACTTAATAGTATTGTTATAAGGCAGACAAGCGCATAGTCTAGTAGGAAAATGATGTAGATCTGCCCTTACCACTTGATATAAATTTTGAAAAAGTATCATAGCAAGATTCCTTGGCGAAGGCTCGAGGTGATCTATTGGGATCTGTCTTCGTCAGTCGTCGTTAATTTTTGCTTCAAACAATATATCCTCAGAAACCGCTTGGCCAATTTTGACCAAACTTTGCATGGATGATCCTTATGTGAATGCTTTTTAGATTTATTAAAATTAAGTCAGCGCGACATCCAAGATGGCCGCCATTACTATACATGGTCGAAACCTTAAATTTTTGTCTCAGGAACCGCTTGACAGATTTTGACAGTTTTTCTTTTAAATGATCGGCAATGCCTATCAAGTTTGTCAATATGAAGTCCCCGGGGTCAAAAATGACCTTGCCCTGGAGGTTCCAAGTTTGTATATTGACATTTTGCATGTTTTCAAAGGAAAAAACTTTAAAAATCGTCTTCTGAAACCACCAGGCACAGAGCTTTCATGTACTACATGTAGCATCAGCTTATGGTCCTCTACTAAGTTTGTTCAAATGGTGAAAAGGGCCCTACTTTTATACAGGCATATACTAAGAGAATGACCTTCAGAGTGATTTGATCAGTATCTTACTGACATGGGTGTTGGGTTCTGCACATATTCTTGATGAGATGCAGAGGCGTAGCCAGGCTAAAAGTATGCACCCGTAATGCCAAAGGCATTACCCTTAGGTAGGGGTAGGTGGGTTTTTTGGTCACATTTTGGTGGCCTTCTAGGGTAAAATAATTTCTTTAAAAATGAAAAAAACATATGTCAGGAGTTGTGAGTTAGCCTTTGATTTTTATGCCATTTTTGGCCATAATTATTTTTTCACTTTTCAAATCGATGTTACGCACGTGTTACGCACGTGCGTCAGTGCGAATCGCTGGCTACGCTCCTGAGATGTGTAAAAGTTATTTTGAAATTATTCCATGCATGCAAGAGTTATGGAGCAGACACGAAATGGGCCCTACTATTGACTTATACCAAGTGAATGACATTAAGATTGATCTTGACCTTGAAGATACTAAATTTGATGGTGGGTTCTCCACATCGTCTTGTTGTGTAAATGTGCCAAGTAATTCTGAAATCCCTTAAGGCATGTAGGAGTTATCACTGTGGTATACCGTACCCTGGATATTGATATGTACACTGAGTATTGGTGAGTATTATCATTGGATTTGGCGACGCCGGAGATCGAACGAGGGTAAGTTCAGTTTCAATTGTTAGTGTTTTTGAGTTTGTTTGATATAAATTTGATAAAAAATTAAATCATTTGATCCTTTTCCTAGACCCTGAAAACCCGAAAATGTTTCGATATTGCTTAAAAAGGTAATAAGAAGGCAAAACTCGGCTCTTTACTCACGCAATAAATAAACTAGGGTCTGTCAAATTTGATTTTTTTGTTTATATTCTTCCGTAAACGAAAAACTTGAATCCCGGCATCAGAGTTTATGTTGTAAATGTTTAATCAACAAAGGAATCACAGATGACAGTGCATTTATATAATAAATATGCATGTCAGTGTACCGAGTATTGTTTTGGTGCTGCTCGCCGGTGTCACGAGTATTGCTTTCAAGTGTACCGAGTATTGGCCATTAATATTGAGTAAATGCAAGGAGTACCTACAGAGTATATGTTATGCTTGAGGTTGTGAGGGTTAATTGATTTTCTGGAAAAACAGGAGACGATATAAAGATTACGAAATTGTCTTTATTGTTGCACAGGCAAAGTAGATGTGTGTATTCAAACATATAATGTGTAATGTTAACAAAGTTATGTCCCTTATATAATGTGTAATGTTAACAAAGTTATGTCCCTTATAGGGAAACTCCTTTTGCAGAATTAACCCAAATACAAGCATAAATTGAATTGACAAAATATAGTAAGATAACACAAATAGATGTTATAAAGAATTGATCTACATTAGGGGAAACTCGCTTTAGCTCTATATGAGAGATATGCGATACACATATGTTCTAATTAAAATAATATGTTCAATTTCATTAAATATCGAAAGTATTTAGTTACGGATGAAGTACATGTAATCTAACATGTGACAATTATGTGTACTACAAAGAATTGATGGTTATATTATTTGTAAACTTTGAAAACAAGAACTTCTACTGAATGATAATAATCAAAATGACAATGGTGTAGTAGTTTTAGATTAAATCATTAATTTGCGATTTTTTGCCGAAATGACATATGCATGTTATAATGAAATGCTGAATTCACAGTTCAAGGAATTAGCTATGGTATTATGATGCGAGTCAATTTCTAATATTTACCAAACTATCTAAGTTATCCTCAACATATCATAACATACAGAGCCTAGCGTTAGAGCGTGGTCTAAATGATATACTTATGTTATACATGTGCAAGTTACAAGTATTACCTTAAACAAATGTTTAAGACAGGATAAAAATTTATTTCATAAATTACAACAAAAGCTACAGAAAATAAGCATGAATATTCTAAACTAGCAAGTAATAAAAATATACACTGATAAAATTGTACATACCTGGAAAAACAGGAGACGATATAAAGATTACGAAATTGTCTTTATTGTTGCACAGGCAAAGTAGATGTGTGCCTGTACACCGATCGTCTTGAAATTTATACCATACATGGCTTCCAGGTGTGATAATCATTGTAAAAATAAGAATGGCTTAAATAACATGTTGCATTATAAGGCTATACAAACAAGGACAGAACACTATGGCTTGATCACTTCTCTAAGGATCGAACAACTTATCAATTAACACCATCTGAGAAGTTGATAATTTATTATGAGGACATTTGTTGTAAACTTTTCATACAAAATGTTGACTTTGAATGAACTATGTTTGGGAAAGTCAGAAACTATTTAGTAAAAACAATTTAATAAAATATAAGATAGTATATTTAGAATTACCTTACACAGTTTGAAAAATGAGAAATTTATGTTATTTAAAGAAATGTACTCTGATGCCTTTGACAACATATTTAATTAAACACACCTTTATAATTACATATATATGACAATTGTTTGAATAGTTTCTTTTATACTTTA
Organism: Cyrtodaria siliqua; assembly: GCA_037043455.1. Lineage (NCBI taxonomy): Eukaryota > Metazoa > Mollusca > Bivalvia > Adapedonta > Hiatellidae > Cyrtodaria > Cyrtodaria siliqua. Next base: position 61,343 of record JAWPHD010012286.1, read on the forward strand.
TACAAGAAAAACTACATGAAAATGTAGGGCATAACATATATACCACATTCAATGTTAAATATAAATTATTGTGTATACTTATTGACAGTGTATATGCAAAGGAAGCATTTCGAAGTTGTGTGACCTACGTGGCTATTACAGAATATCCACAAAATCGTTATCAGATGGAGAAATTTTGTTTGTTTTGAGTGTGGTATTGAAGCAGTGGTTATTTGTAAAAAACACTCGTCAATTGGTTGTTGAGCGTATCTTATTTAGAGGGTTTCATTGTATCCAGAAATCGTCCACATACCAAACATTTTGTAATGTCCAAAAGGGCGTGTGTTTATTGTCCTGGGTGGGTCTTTTCAAACTACTGGGGGTTTCAAGAAACATTGTGTAAGGGTTTGATTCATTTTTGAGACACATCTTAATAAATATATTGATTTTGTATAGGTGGTCATATTGTGAATATTGTATTTGTCCAATTGGTTATTTTACGCTGGTTTAAATAATATTTTTGATCTAAGGCGAGCATGCTACCATCACACTACGGCGGATCACTAAGTGTTGTAAATGTTTGTCCGATGAAAGCCATATGACTGAAATAAGTGACATCAACACATATCTAAGCTATGCATTCATTGACGGATGTAGAGTGGTCCTTATATTTATACCGGACCCCCATGGAATAGGCTCCGAGCCCCAAAGATTGACCCGAATCCCCTTTAAATACCCGAAAAATACAGTAAATGTACTAAAAAGTATGTAAATGGGACTAAATTAGGATGAGAAGCAACAAAAAAGCGCTGCACATTTTTTTAGGTAAAACCAATATTACGGACCCCTATGAAAAATGTTCTGGATCCGCCCCTGCATTCAGATGTAGAGAAATGTGTCGTCTATTAGCATAATCACGCCCGTTTAACTCACAACGAGTGTGAATTGCACTTCGCTTAAAATGTTGCGAGCAACTTTCGTTCCTCGTTGTGAGCACTAATGAAACGGGTTTGACAAGGTAAGCACGGAGATTTTTTCAAATATCGGAATACAGTTCGATAGCGATGGGTTTTCTGAGTACGCACATATAAAATTGATGAATGTAGTTGGCCATTTTTGATAGAAAAATCGTTCGACACAGTCACTCGGGGGACAATGGAAAAATTAAATGAATTTCGACAATAAAAACAATATATTTTCAGCAAAATGAAATGACTTAATCGATAAGTAGATATAAGAAACAGACAAACGTTATCGTTTTACCATTCTAATTTACTCATTATGTTGTACAATACTCGGTACACTAACGTTGAGCTAAAATGCAATACTCGGCACACACTAAATCAATACTCGGTACACTTGATTGTATCTTTTTTTACCTATATCTTTTTTGTACTTTCATAATTTTTTCAGAAATTTGGACTAAAGCTACTTGGTTTTAGGGATCACAATTTGCTCGATTCAAGTTTTTCGTTTACGGAAGAATATAAACAAAAAAATCAAATTTGACAGACCCTAGTTTATTTATTGCGTGAGTAAAGAGCCGAGTTTTGCCTTCTTATTACCTTTTTAAGCAATATCGAAACATTTTCGGGTTTTCAGGGACTAGGAAAATGATCAAATGATTTAATTTGTTATCAAATTTATATCATACAAACTCAAATACACCAAAAATTGAAACTGAACTTACCCTCGTTCGATCTCCGGCGTCGCGAAATCCAATGATAATACTCACCAATACTCAGTGTACATAGCAATATCCAGGGTACGGTATACCACAGTGGTTATGCAGCAGACAAGAAATTGGACGGACGGAGGTACGCAAAGTTGGATGGATGGAGGGCATTCCTATATCCCACTTCCACCTGCAGTGGCAGTGAATAAAACAGTGTGGGGATGACATTTATTGAAGCAAATTAAAGGGACATAATTTATGAGAAAGTATCATTATTAATTACCATGTTCTTTTAATAAATACGTAAATAATAAGTTATACAGCACTGATGTACGTAATATAGTAGACTGTGTCACCGTTCTATCGAAAATGTCAATAACAAATATTTACTTCATTAAATACTATAATTTAGATTATATTTTTTATTAAACTTGAAAGATAAACCGGTATGTAAGAAATTTCATACATTCATAATGTAGAACAATATTATTATTATTACATTATTTGTGCTATATTTAGATAAATAAATATGATTTTTATTCGCATTTTATTGATAAAGAACAAATCTAAAATGTGAAATGATTAGCAAGTCAATGAATCTTAAAAGTGTATGTTCTTCAAACAATATTCAATAAAACAGCTCACAGTACCATTTTAAATGGACACGTGGCAATCTTGGGGGGAAATCAGTATTTGCATATACACTTGAAACTCACTATCTTTATTTTTAAAGGACTTGGAAATGAGATAAACGGAAATAGAGATAAGCATCAACCTGGATATTCGCAAAATCAGCAATTTAGAATTAAGCCGCAGAAATAAGGTATGCAAAACTTTGGACTCGAAATTTAAAGCAAAATTTCAGATAAGAAATATCCATATAGAATATTTTAACTGAATAAAACCTATCGAAGGAAGCGAAATATCGAAATTACTGTATTGGTTTATAATTAATGTGATACATATTAACCGAACACATATAATTAGTTGCATTATATATAAGATGACACTGCTTCAAACTTTAATATTGCAAATATAATGTGAATATAAAAACAAAAATTAGTTGTTCACATTTACAAAATGAAACCTTTATAAATATTATCAACTAACGAAATTATTGATCAACGTCCAAATTGTGTAACTGACTTACTCGAACAGCATAAAAAATATATTGCAGATTTCTTTTAATAATGTTACATATGTCGTAACAATTATCAACAGTAAAAACTGTTTGCAATAAAGATTCGTTTGTGGAATATGCTTTTATAATTATTATTTAAAGGAGAATTTATATTACCATCATGTGTTTAGTGGTGAATTTAAAAATCAGCATGTACAATGTTGAACTCTCAACATACTGATGCTTAATAATTATTAAGTCTGGTCTGGAAAATATTATTATGAACGTTCCCATTTTACAAGAAAATTACTCTGGTTAAATTAAATATGATTAAAATGCAGCCGGGGACTTATTTAAGTGTATGTGTATTTAAAAAGTTCAAAAATTATTATTTCAGAAATGTCAAACCATACTAAAACAATCAAATAGTCTTACATTACTCAAATATTAAGCCAATTCATATAATAATGATGATTTTTTTAATGTTAAACGTAACCAATTCCACACGCTACGAAGAAATATATATACCAGTACAATAACATAGTCATAACTTGAATATATAATTCATTTTTTACTCATATAAATGTTTGCTGAATTGGGAAATAGTTAAAGAGACCTCCAAATGGAAAAAATTAATTATTTTAAATAAAAGCTTATTATAGCAGCATTTCAATGCCATATTCCGTTTGACGTGTTCGTTGGCGGACGGACTTTAAACCTTAGCACTACACACACACACGCCATATTATTTTGCTCAACAACTGTTAATAAATGTGAGTAACTTAATACTATTATGTAAGTACCATATGCTCCGTTTTATATTAGTAGATCATTTTTTATTTTATCCAATGCAGAAGAGGATAATGAATTAGTTCAAATCCTTTTGGGCAACTGTCACCATCTACTATCAGTTTTCAACTAATTTGACCACATATGACAGTCATAAAAGTGTTATGTAACTATATCCTGTTAGTAACTGATAAACACATGTTGCATATAATAATATTTCGATCCTGTTAATTACTGACTGGTGTTTTATGACCTGGGGACTATACAGGGTCATAAATTAATTGGTAATCCGTTCTGCTTGACCGTGAGATTTTGGACATAAAATTGCTGCATATTCTTGTAAATAAGGGACTGGAGCTTTGTTCTTTAATTGTGTGAATGGGGAGTAATACAAATTGCTGTAATTTTCTGTCAGCTAATAATTACTGTTTTTTTTTTTACTACTCTTCTAATGTTGGGGCTCACTCATGAAGGTGATAGGTTTAAAAACTAAAAGAAAATGTCAACATTGCAGTTTAATTACAAACAACAAACAAATAAAGCAAAACAAAGCTATTCTTATAATTCTGACTAGGTTGACAAAGTGTAATAAATAACGTGCTAGCTTATATATCGTTATAATAAAACTATTTAACAATACTAACTTGGTGACGCATTCACAAATTATAATTTTGTTAAAAGAAAGTTATTGACAATTGATTACATAGGCAATGTCGACATATATAATAAATATATGTGTGTATTCCCACAAGATTATGATCATTACACAAAAGGAGTCCACCTCTGCGGGTTCGAATCCCAATGGGAGCTCGACTTGTAAGTGAGGAAGTGTCGATTCTTACGGATGACGAGAGGTGTACAGTACTGGTTCTACTCAGGAACAATGGGTGGTCTGCCTACACCACAAAAAATCGACCGTCATATTTAACCTTGCATGTGTTGAAAATGACGTAAATCACCATACAAACAAACAAACAAAAGGAGTCACAACTAATAATATAATTTCGAACAAAAACGACATCAAATTTAAATAAAACATAAACGGTAATGTTTTAATTTGTTGGTCAGATTCGATATAATATAACAAATAATGTATGGTGCTTCGATCCATATGCAGTTTATGGACTGGGCAGTCAGACCTAGAATGTTATGTGGACCTCAGCTTCGCTTCAGTCCATAATAACATTCTAGGTCTGACTGCCCAGTCCATAAACTTGCACATGGACCTCAGTACCATACATTATTTGTTAAAGAGTAATCAATCCATGTCTGAGTACCGATGATATACCGGTGATAACAAAGGCATAACAAATCAACTTGTGACTATAATATTTTTTAAATAAAACAAAAACATTTAACACAATTACGCATTTGTGTGTGTGTGTGTATTTTTACAAAACCGACTGCACATACACTTCTCAAAACTGCTAACTACACCGCTCACGTTTTGGGTTATATATATCGATGGGTTGAATGTTTTTCAATAAAATAAAAAGGAAATACCAATTCAATCATTTTTACATCATTTCATTTTATTTTTTTCATGGGCAATGCTAGAACTAAACCACAATAAGCAATTACAAACATTACAAACGACCCATGTAAACACTAAAGTCACACTTTTCCCATATCTACATGTAGATATGGGAAAAGTGTGACTTTAGTGTTTACATGGGTCGTTTGTAATTGCTTATTGTGGTTTAGTTCTAGCATTGCCCATGAAAAAAATAAAATGAAATGATGTAAAAATGATTGAATTGGTATTTCCTTTTTATTTTATTGAAAAACATTCAACCCATCGATATATATAACCCAAAACGTGAGCGGTGTAGTTAGCAGTTTTGAGAAGTGTAGATCTAATTTATTTCTTATGTGGTAAAATTGAAAAATGAAATAGTAATAAGTGTGTTCTGTGATTTGTATAGTAAATACTGGGAATAGAAAAGCTATATCTGCTCGTTTGCTCTTTTGGGAAATATCTCCCAGTGGGATATATTTCCCAGTACGGAACATTGCTCGGCCTTTTCCGTCAGTGACGGGAACGCCAAATGACGTTTCGATTGTACGTCCTCACGTTCCGTCACTAGCGAATAACGATTATGGAAATTAACGAAGAGTTCCGGTTGCACTTGTTGTGTTTGTATGACGTAACGTCGTCTTGGTATGACGTAACGTCGTCTTGGCGTTCTCGTGCAAACTAGTGTAAAAAGGCGTGAATCATAAGAAATATTAATAAAATATCATTTTAAATTAAACAATATATAGTTTAATAACCAGTGTTTTTGAGATACTGAAAATATCTCCCTCGTTAGAAAAATGGCCCCAATATAAGAACTCGTGCTCCACACTCGTTCTTTATATCTTATATCGGGGCCATTTCTCTACCTCGGGAGATATTTCCCGTATCTCAAAAACACTGGTCATTAAACTCTCTATATTTGATGACAGCACACCACGGGTAGCCAGTATTTGTGATTTATGACCTCTTTGATCTAAGGACAGCCAGTTAGCCATGGGGTGCTGTATTATAACAATTGGAGCCATGTTTTATTTCTTTTGATGGCAATAAAGAACCTGCCATAAAAACGACTCTTCAATTAAATGTTTTTTATGGCTATATATTTATATCTATGTAACGGTAGGTCTCATGATTTATGAAACCTTATGATAGAAATAAAAAAATAAAATATATTGCAGAGTTCTATTAATAATATTACATAATATGTCGTAACAATTATCAGCAGAAACAACCATTTGCAATACATATTTATTTCTGGAATAATAATACGTCTCCATCATTCTTTATAAGAAATTGCCACTGAATTGCATGTGAAAACTGGTGAAAAATAGTAAAATTCAAACCGAAGTAAAAAAGTTCAAAAGGCATTATTTCAGAAATGTCAAACCTAAAATACAACCACAGTCTTAATTTCCTCAAATATTACGCCAATTCATATGATAATGTAGAATTTTGGATGGAAAACATTACCAACTGATGGGTCATGCAGCCATATTTTCAATTTTGTTTTGCCATTTCACGAAAAATCAACATTTCACAGCATCTATTTCACAGTCCCAAATTTCTTAAGTAAGCGGTAATACAAAACAAAATATACTCAGCTGCAAAAGAAAGTAGCCACTTTGAAAGTTTTACTATACACTCTATCCTCTTTATCAAGCAACATTCCCTTAATGATTCAACCTATTGAAAAACAAAGGACAGCATGAGATTGGCAATGGAATGATAAAAACTTTGGTACCAAACATGGCATATTCATTTTGGAATTTGTCAATTAATTCTAAAAAGACTTTATACAATTAAATCTTAACAAAACTCAGTGGCTACTTTCTTTTGCAGCTGAGTATATATACCAGCACAATAGCATGACAGGAACTGGAATAAATAATTGATTTTTCACTCATATAAATGTTCAGAATTGGGAAATAGTTTCAACTAACACCATAAAACAGTGTTTTCTCGCTTTTTTTCTTAGTTTTTACATTTTCTTTTCCGTTTCTGAATGTTGCTGATCAAAATATTTTTGTAAATTTGTATTACAGTCAGCTATACATAACACAATGAAATCAATCTGCGAAACCATACTACGCGAGCATCTGAATACCATAGACCTGCAAGAGTTTTTAGGTCTATGTCGATACTGTATGAGATATTTGAGACCTTCTTATAATTTAGAAACCAGCGTGTCAGTTTCCATTAAAAATATGGCGAGTGAAGTCTCGCGACAGCTCTGAATAATCAATTTACAAGATTTAATCTCATTTTATAATCCTCTAGTATAAACGGGTCCTGAAATAACTAATATATTGAAGTATGGCAATAATATTGGCATAATTTGGATTTGATTTCTTAAGTATTTCAATTGTTAAATAAATCAAATCCTTGGATCAGAACTTAATTACCTCTTCTAGATGGAACCAACTTCGATGGAAATAAGAATCACTTGATTAAGGAATAACACTTGATTCACAATTGGTTTTTAGAAATATGTTTAAAGGGGTTGATGCACTATTTTCAAACACAGTTTATTTTAAAGGGCTCTGAAAAACTTCAAAAAAGCTGAAAGAATTATCAAAATGCCATGAAAAATAAAGGAGATATGACCTATTGAAAATTTGCAAAGAACATAAATGCAGGCAGCCATCTTTGAACGATGACGTCATCGCGCCGTTTTACCATATATGGCATATTGATAAAATGTCTTTTAAAGCAAAGAAAATCACTGCAAATGAAAAATAATACTAAAATGTATACATTATGCATCTGTATATTTATTTTTAATCAATTTGCAGTGGCTTTCTTTGCTTTAAAATACATTTTGTCAATATGCCATATATTGTAAAACGGCGCGATGACGTCATCGTTCAAAAATGGCCGCCTCCATTTATGTTCTTTGCAAATTTTCAATATGTCATATCTCCTTTATTTTTCATGGCATTTTGATAATTCTTTCAGCTTTTTTGAAGTTTTTCAGAGCCCTTTAAAATAAACTGTGTTTGGAAATAGTGCATCAACCCCTTTAAGTTCAGTTATTTACTCCACTGTTACTTTAATCACAGGTCTATTACAGTCAGTTTTTAAAACACGTTACTAAATTTATGTGTGTGTGTGTGTGTGTAGTTCTAAGGTTTATAGTCCCTCCGCCAACGAACACGTCAAGGTATACCTGACGCGATGGGCACAATAGAGTCTGGACTTTGTTACTAAATTTATGAAAAATCAGTCCTTTAAATGTATGTTTGGACTGATTTGATCATCTAGATTTGATTGGCTAAATAATATTAAGACTCCGCCCTTTAATTCCAATACTGCACAGATATTTGAAGATCAAAGAGCGGTATAATATCTGCTATTTGGTGCTAGGTGTTTTATGACTACTGATAAATGCTCCAACCCAACTCCTGTGTTTTGAGACCAGACTTCCTGTGGTGGCAGGAATTTTATGACCCTCTGTGATGCTAGCTTGGGATTTTATGACCTGATGGCTGTGAGTCAATGATGTAGAACTAACTAAAAACTACCCATATAGAATATAGGTTGCACCTTTGATTTGGTGATAAGCTGCCTATTAAAAAAGATCTTGTTATAAGAATCAGACTATAACTTTTTGTTCTTTGAATTAATTTTTAAAGTTCTTATTAATAGTTAACCATGTACACACCCATTGATGGGCATCTGTTGATCTACACACATACATAGTTTATATTACTACCATATCATACCTTATGTGTAAATAGTTCAAGCTGTGCACACACTTTTAATTACTTTCTCATTTAATCTTTTATCAGTTTTTGGCTCAATATGACCTATTAATGTGTCAATGTGCCATAAAACACCATTCATTCATCCAAATTGAAAAAAACTTAGAGCACCTATATCACATAACTTTCAACCAAAAAAGCACTGACCCAGAAGGCAATTTAGTTACATAACATTATTCAAAATAAGTTCTAGACTATACAACTTCCCCCTAATATCCTTTGATTATATAAGAGGCAACCATAAAGCATCATGATATCTAAATACTGCAGGGAGTCAAATAAAAAACACCATAAGGAAGTGTTGTCAAATAACATTATTCAGTAGGAGAACAGTGTCCGCAAACTTTCATCGTACATTTTCTAAGTACGAGAACAGTGAAAGGTTGAAAGCCCGAAATGGCATTTTGGATTTTTAGTTTTCGTGAAAAAAGTCTTAATTCCGCAAAACATCGAAAATGTTTTAAGTACTAGAGCAGTGAAAGGTTGAAAGGCCGAAATGGCTTTTTTTTTCTTCTGATCTTTAGTTTTTGTGTTGTGAAAAAAAGTTCAAGTCTGAAAAACAATGAAATGTTGAAAGGCCGAAAGGTGACCTTTTTCTGACATTTAGTTTTTTGCGCTTTATTTTCATAAAAAAATATACTAAGTCTCCAAACTTTCATCGAAAACTTCTAAGTCCGAGAAACATCGAAAATTTTCCAAGTCCGAGAAACATCGAAAATTTTCTAAGTCCGAGAAGAGTTAAATGTTGAAAGGCCGAAAGGCCACCTTTTCCTGATATTTAGTTTTTTTCGCTTAATTTTTATAAAAAATATTATAAGTCCGCAAACTTTCATCGAAAACTTCCAAGTCCGAGAAACATCGAAAATTTTCTAAGTCCGAGAAGAGTGAAATGTTGAAAGGCCGAAAGTTCACCTTTTTCTGATATTTAGATTTTTTCGCTTAATTTTTATAAAAAATATTCTAAGTCTCCAAACTTTCATCGAAAACTTCAAAGTCCGAGAAACATCGAAAATTTTCCAAGTCCGAGAAACATCGAAAATTTTCTAAGTCCGAGAAGAGTTAAATGTTGAAAGGCCGAAAGGCCACCTTTTCCTGATATTTTGTTTTTTTCGCTTAATTTTTATAAAAAATATTATAAGTCCGCAAACTTTCATCGAAAACTTCCAAGTCCGAGAAACATCGAAAATTTTCTAAGTCCGAGAAGAGTGAAATGTTGAAAGGCCGAAAGGCCACCTTTTTCTGATATTTAGATTTTTTCGCTTAATTTTTATAAAAATATTCTAAGTCCCCAAACTTTCATCGAAAACTTCTAAGTCCGAGAAACATCGAAAATTTTCTAAGTCCGAGAAGAGTGAAATGTTGAAGGTTACATTGCACCATTGCGTTTGTGCTTCCGTGGTGTATAGTCAAATAGTGCCTAATAATAAAAAGCGTTTCCCTGCCTTACTAGTGATACAAAATGCATGCTTTTGATTGCTTTTTGTTATTATTACCTATAATTCAGCCAAATGATGTACACTCAAGTGATATGAAAACGCAACAAACAAATGTCTAAATATATTTTTCATTAAGAATGGCATAGCCTTAAAATTTTGAACACATACATAGCTCGATACACTTGATCCATTTTGACTGAATTTAATCAGCCCATTATACCGTAAAATCACAATAGCTCGGTGCGCTTCGTTTTCCTCGTGCGTCCCGTGCACATTTACCATGTGGTCAAATCGATTGAAATTTTATTTCAGTACATGTGTAACACACCTAGAAATCATAATTTCAATAAATTGTTGGATAATTTTAAATTCGAGAGATGCCACGGTTAAATAACGCAGACCGAAATCGGATTTTGGGACTTTTGGAAATTGGAATTACGCAAACGGAAGTCGCTAGACGTTTTAACGTCAACCGATCGACAATTTCGCGGTTGCTTCAGCGATACAATCTTACCGGTACCGTGTCGGACCATCCTCGATCTGGGGCGATGCCAGTTACGACGCCACGTCAGGACGTTTACATTCGTCAACGTCATCTACGTAATCGTAAACTTACGGCGACGTCAACTGCGAATATAGTCGTTGGGACAAGGGGTCGCCATATCCATCGAAACACAGTGGCTAAACGATTGCGTGATTACGGAATAAGGTGCCGGCGGCCAGCTAAAGTTCCCGTATTTACCGTACATCATCGACGTCAACGACTGCAATGGGCACGTGCAAACATTAATAATGTGAACTGGAATATGGTTTTGTTTTCGGATGAATCTAGATTCAATTTATTCAATGCAGATGGCAGAGTACGCGTGTACCGTCGACGTAATGAACGTTTTGCAGATAATTGTATTGTGGAGCATGAACGTTACGGTGGTGGCAGCGTTATGGTCTGGGGCGCTATCAAGAGTGATTTTAAGTCACAGCTAGTCATTTGCAATGGCAATTTGAACGCACAAAGCTATATCAATCAGATTATCACGCCCGTGGTCCTGCCGATATTCCAGCAACGTAACGGACTTACGTTCATGCAAGATAACGCCCCACCGCATCGAGCCAGGCTGACAATGAACGTACTGAACAATAACAACATTCCTGTGTTGCCGTGGCCGGCTTTATCACCTGACTGTAACCCTATAGAGCATCTCTGGGATGAGTTAGGACGTCAGGTGCGTCAACGTCCTAACCCTCCAAGAAACGTCCAGGAGTTAACGAATGCACTGATTTATGAGTGGGGACGCATTCCACGTCGAGTTTATAGGAATCTTTGTCGTTCAATGCGTTCACGGCTTCAGGAAGTGATCAGGAAAAATGGGGGCCATACCCGGTACTGACTATTAAAACTGACTGATGTGGAATAAACAGTGATTACGTAATATCGGTTGGTGGTATCATCATTTTGTTTTTACACATGCATTGTTGAAGAGTCACTGATTAATTTGATACCCCATTTATGAGTGTTATGTAATTATTTTCTCTAATATACTCCTACAAACCCGTTGTTGCGTTTTCATATCTCGTCAGTGTATTGTGAACATTGATTAGTGTTTGTTTGAGATATTTAATTATAATTGACATAGACAGTAAAGCGAAAGTAGAAATGGGGTAAATCTATCTGTGACGTGTCAAAATAGAACGTGACGTCATTCAACAGATTGGCTTGTTCATATGATACATGACCCCCTTTTTTATTGCATTTTTATATTGGCGGACGCTCGATCGTTTGATTGATATGTGTTTTAAAATTTTCTACGGAGAAAAATGCGCGTTTTTTATCTCTTGATATACATTCGTCCTATATAAAACAAAGAAGGAAAATCAATGGTGCAATGTAACCTTGAAAGGCCGAAAGGCCACCTTTTTCTGATATTTGGATTTTTTCGCTTAATTTTTATAAAAAATATTCTAAGTCCGAGAAACATCGAAAAAATGTTGAAAGGCCGAAAGGCCACCTTTTTCTGATATTTTGATTTTTTCGCTTAAATTTTATAAAAAATATTCTAAGTCCGCAAACTTTCATCGAAAACTTCCAAGTCCGAGAAACAGCGAAATTTGTCTAAGTCCGAGAAGAGTGAAATGTTGAAAGGCCGAAAGGCGACATTTTTCTGATATTTAGATTTTTTCGCTTAATTTTTATAAAAAATATTCTAAGTCAGCAAACTTTCATCGAAAACTTCTAAGTCCGAGAAACATCGAAAAAAATTCTAAGTCCGAGAAGAATGAAATGTTGAAAGGCCGAAAGACCACCTTTTTCTGATATTTAGTTTTTTGCGCTTAATTTTCATAAAAAATATTCTAAGTCCGAGAAACATCGAAAATTTCTAAGTCCGAGAAGAGTGAAATGTTGAAAGGCCGAAAGGCCACCTTTTTCTGATATTTAGATTTTTTCGCTTAATTTTTATAAAAAATATTCTAAGTCCGCAAACTTTCATCGAAAAAGTGTTAAAACCAGTGTCTAAGTCAGAGAACATTGCCATTTAGCTCTATGTTCAAGAAGCAATGAAAAATGTCTAAGTCCGATGTCTGTGTGTAAGGTTGAAATGCCTTTCAAAATGTGACCTGCTGGTAAAAAGTGGACTGAAAATGAGCCATTGACAATTTCGGTCCGACTTAAAAAAAAAACGGTGTCAGGTTTGATCACTTATGTCATTAATATTAAGTTATTGTAAAAAAAAAATCAAACAAACAATTGACACATCTCGGTATTTTAATGACGCAAACAAATTTCAGTCCCAGCTTTGGCCACTTAAATTACCAAACCGACACAAGCAAACAGGCCAACAACTTACGACTAACGGTATATCAAAGAAATTACAGACGGTAACACTCGCTTCAGTGAACCGACAGAACGCGTGATATACTTTCACTGATCACACATCAAAGGCGTGCTACATGGCTATAGACTCTTCCGGAAAACTCCCTACTATCGGTAATGGTTTAGTCCAAATTGAATATTGCCGCAAGGCATATTTTAGATTTTTTGACGACCGATAGATACAATATCTGGGACCGATTTAAACAGAGATTTTGAAAAGAAAAACGGTCTGGAGACACAGATTTCGGTCTGGGAACCGATAAACCGGCGATTTTAGAAGCCGTGATCCAGTGTCATTTTTTCCTTTACTCTGAATACATTTAAATAAATCAAATTTTAAATATTTACTATTTTGTCTTATTATACTATCAGTTTTAATATATTATTGGTGCAATAATATCAAAAATTAATAATATGCAAAAGCAAATTGCTTAATACTATTCTTATGATTAATATTAATGTTGAACAAATGCAAGTTATGCAGAAAAACTAGCGGGATGCCGTGAAAATAAAGATTGCCGAGTGTCACTTTAAATAGAATGTCGTTAAACACTAAAAATACAACATACCTATTCTTTCAACTGTCATGTAGTACAGACGTGTACAATCCTATAGCTTCCACCTGGATGCGTAATATTGTCACTATGTAAAAACAAGCCTTGTAGATTTTGCAATATATATTGTTTAAATTTTATAATACATGCGAATCTTCATACACGAATAAGCACAGATCTAACAACAAACAGATATGAAACCTCGCCCTTTATCGCGATTTCTCGTGACCACCCTTTGTTCTCCAAAAAAGCGGTACGAGATTAGTTACACGCATGCGCATGTCGAATAACACCACATGCGCATGTCGAATAACACCGTTACTACGGAAGCGTCAATAAAGATAAAGATTGACGAAGGGGTTCTGTTTTTAAATCGGTCGCTCAAATTGTCCAGTCCTAAATAAAATATATATAAATAAATCAATTAGTGTTAATATGGTTTAAACTTAAAAAAAGTTTTTTACATACCGATGATGATGCTTTTTTCTGTACATGTTATATTCCTCCAGAAGAGTCTAATTTATATATGAATATTAATTCCAGTCTTTTCGAATTCGATTTTTTTAACCACTTGAGTAATGATATAAGACACTATAGCGAGCTAGGCGATGTATATTTGTCAGGTGACTTAAATGCACGCACGGGTCATGTATTGGATTACATTGATGACATACATTTAGACCGTTATGTTAATATGCCGAATGAAAATCTACACGTTACCGATATATCGAATCGTACTAATAATGACTTGCACGTGAATTCTTTCGGTAATAAGCTCTTGACATTATGTAAAGAAAACAATGTGCATATTGTGAACGGACGCCTTTGTCATGGTAAACGGTCCGTGTAATTGGACAATGATCCGAAAATTCTGTCAAATCAAACACAAAAACATCAGATATAGATTTAAAATTGCTAATATTAGTTATTAAATAGTCAACAGCGCTCGAAACAGCTCTGTTTCTATACAAACTATGATAAGGGTGAGCTTATTACCGTTTTAAATCTATATCTGATGTTTTTGTGTTTGATTTGACAGAATTTTCGGATCATTGTCCAATTACATTTTCGTTAAATTATGTCTCAAGTGAAAATGGACAAAATAATCGCCGTAATGTCGATAAGATAGTATGGAACCCTGCAGAGTCGGAGAGTTTCTTAAACCTACTTAACTAAAAAAAAACATGTTTTCGATAATATATCGGCGAAACTTACATCCGGTGAATGCGATATAAATAGGAGTATCGATTCTCTTTCCGACATAGTGTATAATATATCTTTTCAACGTTTTGGTAAATCATACTCACCAAAACCACATACTAAAAACAAGAAAACGCCGTGGTTCGACGAAAATTGCCGTAAAGCTAAATCGGAATTTCTTAAATGTAAACGAGATCTTGCAGAGCATGTCTCCGAGGAAAATAAAAGGTTATTTCTATCAAGTCGGAGTAAATTTGCATATACAAAACGCAATGCTAAACGTGTTTTTGATATGAAAGAGAAATGTAACTTATTAATTTAAGTAAAAAATCACCAAGAAAATTCTGGAAATACATTAAAAAGTTCACTAACAAGAATAACAATAATCAAAACGATATAAGTATGAGCGATTTTGTTAACCATTTTACGTCAATTTCTAATACACCTCATGATCACTTAAACGTAGAGGATCCCTGATGAGACGGTACGCATTGAAATGCTTGATGCTCAGTTCAGTATCGAAGAAATACGCAAAACGATTTCTTCATTGAATAGAAATAAAAGCGCCGATTATTATAACAATGTAGGTGATTTCTTTATCGAAGCGAACGATTTTATAAGTCCGTATTTGTGTACAATGTTTAATATTATCTATGACTCTGGAATTTACCCC